>SJYG01001521.1:0-17631 GCA_006410535.1 Litocranius walleri
CTCTGGGAGGTGAAGGACAGGGAAGCCTGGTGTGTTACAGTCCATGGGGTCTCAGAGTCAGACGTGACTTAGTGACTGACCAACCACAAAAAGTGGTCTTCAGCCTCCGTCTCACTCCTCCCTCCAGGCTTAGTGCCTATGCCATGAGCCTCTCCTCGTGAGGTGTCAGGGGCTATTGTCTAGTCCCAAAGCTATTCATATCTCTATTCATAATTCCACAATTACACATTCATTTCTTTGGCCGTACAGTTTTCATGTCTCTTGAGTCTTAAGTGCTGAGGCTTTAATACACCCCACCTGGCTTCCTTTGGGCCTCTCTTGGTTTTGTGGAAGCGTACTTATTATTAACTGGAGAAGGAAATGGCAAAGTTATCAAGTGAATTCTGGACATGTTTTAAGAATCTTGTCTTTAAAGTTCCCCAAGGATGGCTCTTCGCTAGTCCCAGGTAGTTGGCCTGAAAACTGTGCCCCTCTGGTTGTGGCTTTGATGTCCTCCCATATCTCCAGGTCGGTTGTGTGCCAGAGTCAGCTCTTTCTGTCTCATCGGGAAGTCTGCCAGCCAGGTGTGAACCCTTTGGTACATGAAATGGGCCACGGCGGGAGTATTCACACCACGGACACTGGCTAATGATGCAGCTACAGATCAGGGTTTCTTCCTGGAGAGCAGGGGGTTAAGCAGGGGGCTGCATACGTTATCAGCATGCCCCTGCTGTGTGGCCACGTGTCTCCTTTTCCTGAAGAGGTCAAGTGTCTTCAAACGCGTCTGTTGTATTTTCGCTTCTCGTTATGGCACTTTGTTATTTCTGCTCGTTCTGTTTGGTTCTTTTCCAAGTTGGCTGTGTCATTTTCTTTAATGGTTTCCTGTCCTTTGCAGGACCTTTCTATCTTGAGGTTTATTTCTCTAAATGAGATGAGCTTAACTGAATTATTAGATTGATTATCCATCAAATCCTCTCAGAGCCCCAAAGCTGAGGGGGTCACGTCTGCTGGTTCTCCTCCAGCTGTCTTTCATCCTGATGTGCCTGGCGCTCTTCCACAACGTCCACCACTCTCCCATAACCTGTGGGGCAGTTCCCAAGCCTGGGAAGAAGGTGTCCTTATCCAGAAAGACTTGGCACTTGCATTCTCCACTCATCTGAAGGTGTTCTGGATAGGTTCACCTTGAACCAAGGTCACGGGCTGACATGCCTGGACTCACTGGGTTCCTCACCTCCTGCTTCTCTTGCTTGGCACCAGAACCAGATTCCTTGTCATTCCCGAGGCTGGAGGAAGGAGGTCTTTCTGGGTCACCTGAAAGTGTCATCTCCTGGGAGTCCAGCTCCATGGGGAGAGAGGGGTTTTCTATTGGACTCCTCTTGGGCAGGTACTCCTCTTGGTCTTCTCAGGTCTTCAGCAAATTTAAGGCATGACACTTTTTTATTGTTTTTGTTTTCCATGAGAGGGTGGATCTGAGTAACCTACCCACCAAACATCAAATCAGAACTGTGAATGAACGCTGCTGCTGCTGCTGCCAAGTCACTTTAGTCGTGTCTTACTCTGTGTAACCCCATAGACGGCAGTCTACCAGGCTCCCCTGTCCCTGGGATTCTCCAGGCAAGAACACTGGAGTGGGTTGCCATTTCCCTCTCCAATGCGTGAAAGTGCAAAGTGAAAGCGAAGTCGCTCAGTCGTGTCCAACCCTTAGTGACCCCATGGACTGCAGCCTACCAGGCTCCTCCGTCCATGGGATTTTCTAGGCAACAGTACTGGAATGGCTTGCCATTGCCTTCTCCAGGTTATGTTATTAGGTACATTCACATTTAGAATCCTCGTCTTTAGAATCCTCGGTAGACTGAACGTGTATTATTAGTAGGAGATGCTCCTTTTTATTGCTAGTAGTGCTTCTTACTTTTAGACACTCTTTGACAGTGATATTGCCACATCAGTTTTCTGTCCTTGTTCGCCTGGGTATCTTTTACTTTCACCTGTCTGTGGTCTTCCATCTGAACATGTACCTCTGTGAACAGTGTATAGTTTTAATCTTAATCAGTTTGACACTTTGTATCTTTTAATGAGAATATTTGCTCTATTGATAATTTTGATGTTTCAGCCTGTAGATACCATGTTGCTGTGTGTTTTCTGTTCATCCCACCTGTTCTGTGTTCTTTTCTTTTGCCTTCTTTTAGAAGGAGGAGTTGTTTCTCTAGTTCTGTGCTCCTCTGTCAGGTTGTTGGGTGCACATTCACAGATGCAGCCTGTGTTTTACATTTAAGTCTAACTTAGTACTTTGACTGCCTCTCTGACACGACTGTTTCCTCCTTGTCACTGTTATCCTTGAAAATTTTAGATTTATTTTTGGCGTTATCATCATTGTAGCGTTAACATTTACCCTCACAGTTACCTCATTGTTGGTCTTTACTTGTGTTTTATATTTCAGTCAGAGACTACTTTTCTTTTCCCCAAAGCACTGCCTTAATATTTTTTAGTTCCTGTTTGTGGGTGATGAATTGTCTCATTTCCATTTTCCCTAAAAGTCTTTATTTTGCTTTCACTTTTGAAGAGTGTTTTTGTTGGGTACAGAATGCCAGGTTGGTGGTTATTTGTTTTTCAGCATTTTACAGATGCCAGTCCATTATCTTCTGACTTCCTTTTTCTTGAAAAGTCAGCTCTCAGTGTTGCTGTGCCATTAAAAGCCACACCTTTTTTTCTCTGAGAGCTTGAACATTTTCTTCTTGCCTTAGGTACCTGCAGAGCTGCTGAAACCAATGTGTAGTTTTCATTTTTGAGTCAGTGCTCTGATTCTTGAACCAACTATTGCCACTGTCCCTGTCAGTCAGTTCAGTCGCTCAGTGTTTGACCCATTGCAACCCCATGGACTACAGCACGCCAGGCTTCTCTGTCCATCACCAACTCCCGGAGCTTGCTCAAACTCATGTCCATCGAGTTGGTGGTGCCATCCAAGCATCTCATCCTCTGTCCTCCCCTTCTCCTCCTGCCTTCAGTCTTCCCCAGCATCAGGTTCTTTTCCAGTGAGTCAGTTCTTCGCGTCAGGTGGCCAAATTATTGGAGCTTCAGCATCAGTCTTTTCCAGTGAATATTCAGGACTNCTGTCCTCCCCTTCTCCTCCTGCCTTCAGTCTTCCCCAGCATCAGGTTCTTTTCCAGTGAGTCAGTTCTTCGCATCAGGTGGCCAAAGTATTGGAGCTTCAGCATCAGTCTTTTCCAGTGAATATTCAGGACTAATTTGCTTTAGAATTGACTGGTTGGATCTCCTTGCAGCCCACGGGGCTCTCAAGAGTCTTTTCCAACACCACAGTTCAGAACTATCGATTCTTCAGTGTTCAGCCTTCTTCACAGGCCAACTCTCACATCCATACATGACTACTGGAAAAACCATAGCTTTGACTAAATGAACCTTTGTCAGCAAAGGAATGTATCTGCTTTTTAATGTGCTGTCTAGGTTTGTCATAGCTTTCCTTCCAAGGAGAAAGCGTCTTTTAGTTTCACCATCTGCAGTAATTTTGGAGTCCAAGGTCACTGTTTCCATTGTTTCCCCATTTATTTTCCATGAAGTGATGGGGCTGGATGACTTCAGCATCAGTCTTTTCCAATGAATATTCAGGACTGATTTGCTTTAGGATTGACTGGTTGGATCTCCTTGCAGCCCATGGGGCTCTCAAGAGTCTTTTCCAACACCACAGTTCAGAACTATCGATTCTTTGGTGTTCAGCCTTCTTCACAGGCAAACTCTCACATCCATACATGACTACTGGAAAAACCATAGCTTTGACTAAATGAACCTTTGTCAGCAAAGGAATGTCTCTACTTTTTAATGTGCTGTCTAGGTTTGTCATAGCTTTCCTTCCAAGGAGCAAGCGTCTTTTCGTTTCACCATCTGCAGTAATTTTGGAGTCCAAGGTCACTGTTTCCATTGTTTCCCCATTTATTTGCCATGAAGTGATGGGGCCGGATGCCGTGATCTTCATTTTTTGAATGTTGAGTTTTATGCCAGCTCTTTCACTCTCTTCTTTCACTTTCATTAAGAGGCTCTTTCGTTTCAGCCCCTGGAGGCATTTCTTATTCCCCTGACTGTCTTTTCTCCACCGTGAGGGGCCCCATTTATAGTTTTTAACAATGTAGTTTCACAACAGGTTCCTTATTTGGAGTCCAAGGTCACTGTTTCCATTGTTTCCCCATTTATTTGCCATGAAGTGATGGGGCCGGATGCCATGATCTTCATTTTTTGAATGTTGAGTTTTATGCCAGCTCTTTCACTCTCTTCTTTCACTTTCATTAAGAGGCTCTTTCGTTTCAGCCCCTGGAGGCATTTCTTATTCCCCTGACTGTCTTTTCTCCACCGTGAGGGGCCCCATTTATAGTTTTTAACAATGTAGTTTCACAACAGGTTCCTTTGATATATTCTATACTTTTTTCCCTCATCTATTTTTTCTAGCTGATCCATTCCTCAGTTCACTGATCCTCTCTTCAACTATGTTCAATTTGATGTGAAGGCCAGAGCCTGAGTTCTTCAATTCAGTCACTATTATTTGAAAGTTCTCGAATCGGTTTTGAGTCTCAGAAATTTTTCCTTTGGTCAAGTATATTTTTGACCTGGTGAAGTTTGCATCTGATTCCTCTAGCATACTTCTGATATGCTGATATACATCTGATACCTCTGGATCTGTTTCCGTTCTTTTTCTCTTGGTCCTGTTTTTTGTTACACCCCTTTTTGCTTTTTTGGTTGCATGTTGGACATTATCTATGGAAAACCCTAGAGTTTCTGGTGACTCTGTCTTCTCCAGAAGTTTCCCCTCTTCGTGGATATTGCTTTTTGAAAAGCAAGTGAGCAACTGCCTGCTGGAGGATGGGAGCCACCTCCACACTAGAGTCCAGGATGGCTGGTCAGGTGGTAAGGGTAGCTGAGCTCCCAGAGAGGCTCAGACCCCACACAGCCCCTCTGAGGCCACGTGTGCAGGTTGAGACCCAGCCCGGCCACTTCCTGGGAGCTGAGCAGCCTCAGGCAAGTGGCTTCCCCCTCAGGACCTTGGTTTTTCCATCTTAGAATGGAGGGGCTTTCATCTGCCACGGGGTGGGCAGGGTTGCCATGGACACGGGACAAGGAGAGGGGCATGTTTCTTGCAGTTTCCAGTTGAGGCTTTATGGGCATGAGCTGGTGTCTGAGACAGTTTCCAGACTTGGCTAAGTGTGGTGATGAGCATGGAGTTGGGGGGTGGGGGTCCCTCCTCATAGCCTGGACATTGGGGTGGGGGTTCTCGACTTAGAGGCACCTCAAGTCTAATTTCAACAACTCCGTATGTAAGGATAATGCAGCAACAGATGTTCTCAGGGACTTGTCAGCCTGGATGCAAAGCCCCATCCCCACCCCACCTTCTGTGAGCATCCTGACCTGGCTTGTGGTACAAGGGTCAGATCGTTTTACCGAGGGAAGGAACTGAGGCTCTGAGAGGTAGGGCAAGGAGATCAAGGCCACTGGGCCCGACAGGGGCAGTTGAACCTGGATGCTGGGTCCTCATGTCAGACTCTTTGCCCTGAACCGTGAGAACTGAACTCTAGGGAGGGCTGAGTGCCAAAGAATTGATGCTTTTGAACTGTGGAGTAGAGAAGACTCTTGAGAGTCCCTTGGGCTGCAAGGACATCAAACCAGTCACTCCTAAAGGAAATCAACCCTGAATATTCATTGGAAGGACTGATGCTGAAGCTGAAGCTCCAATACTTGGCCAACCCGTGTGAAGAGCTGACTCATTGGAAAAGACCCTGATGCTGGGAAAGATTGAGAGCAGGAGGGAGAGGGGGCATCAGAGGATGAGATGGTTGGATGGCATCACGGAGTCAATGGACATGGGTTTGAGTAAGCTCTGGGAGGTGAAGGACAGGGAAGCCTGGTGTGTTACAGTCCATGGGGTCTCAGAGTCAGACGTGACTTAGTGACTGACCAACCACAAAAAGTGGTCTTCAGCCTCCGTCTCACTCCTCCCTCCAGGCTTAGTGCCTATGCCATGAGCCTCTCCTCGTGAGGTGTCAGGGGCTATTGTCTAGTCCCAAAGCTATTCATATCTCTATTCATAATTCCACAATTACACATTCATTTCTTTGGCCGTACAGTTTTCATGTCTCTTGAGTCTTAAGTGCTGAGGCTTTAATACACCCCACCTGGCTTCCTTTGGGCCTCTCTTGGTTTTGTGGAAGCGTACTTATTATTAACTGGAGAAGGAAATGGCAAAGTTATCAAGTGAATTCTGGACATGTTTTAAGAATCTTGTCTTTAAAGTTCCCCAAGGATGGCTCTTCGCTAGTCCCAGGTAGTTGGCCTGAAAACTGTGCCCCTCTGGTTGTGGCTTTGATGTCCTCCCATATCTCCAGGTCGGTTGTGTGCCAGAGTCAGCTCTTTCTGTCTCATCGGGAAGTCTGCCAGCCAGGTGTGAACCCTTTGGTACATGAAATGGGCCACGGCGGGAGTATTCACACCACGGACACTGGCTAATGATGCAGCTACAGATCAGGGTTTCTTCCTGGAGAGCAGGGGGTTAAGCAGGGGGCTGCATACGTTATCAGCATGCCCCTGCTGTGTGGCCACGTGTCTCCTTTTCCTGAAGAGGTCAAGTGTCTTCAAACGCGTCTGTTGTATTTTCGCTTCTCGTTATGGCACTTTGTTATTTCTGCTCGTTCTGTTTGGTTCTTTTCCAAGTTGGCTGTGTCATTTTCTTTAATGGTTTCCTGTCCTTTGCAGGACCTTTCTATCTTGAGGTTTATTTCTCTAAATGAGATGAGCTTAACTGAATTATTAGATTGATTATCCATCAAATCCTCTCAGAGCCCCAAAGCTGAGGGGGTCACGTCTGCTGGTTCTCCTCCAGCTGTCTTTCATCCTGATGTGCCTGGCGCTCTTCCACAACGTCCACCACTCTCCCATAACCTGTGGGGCAGTTCCCAAGCCTGGGAAGAAGGTGTCCTTATCCAGAAAGACTTGGCACTTGCATTCTCCACTCATCTGAAGGTGTTCTGGATAGGTTCACCTTGAACCAAGGTCACGGGCTGACATGCCTGGACTCACTGGGTTCCTCACCTCCTGCTTCTCTTGCTTGGCACCAGAACCAGATTCCTTGTCATTCCCGAGGCTGGAGGAAGGAGGTCTTTCTGGGTCACCTGAAAGTGTCATCTCCTGGGAGTCCAGCTCCATGGGGAGAGAGGGGTTTTCTATTGGACTCCTCTTGGGCAGGTACTCCTCTTGGTCTTCTCAGGTCTTCAGCAAATTTAAGGCATGACACTTTTTTATTGTTTTTGTTTTCCATGAGAGGGTGGATCTGAGTAACCTACCCACCAAACATCAAATCAGAACTGTGAATGAACGCTGCTGCTGCTGCTGCCAAGTCACTTTAGTCGTGTCTTACTCTGTGTAACCCCATAGACGGCAGTCTACCAGGCTCCCCTGTCCCTGGGATTCTCCAGGCAAGAACACTGGAGTGGGTTGCCATTTCCCTCTCCAATGCGTGAAAGTGCAAAGTGAAAGCGAAGTCGCTCAGTCGTGTCCAACCCTTAGTGACCCCATGGACTGCAGCCTACCAGGCTCCTCCGTCCATGGGATTTTCTAGGCAACAGTACTGGAATGGCTTGCCATTGCCTTCTCCAGGTTATGTTATTAGGTACATTCACATTTAGAATCCTCGTCTTTAGAATCCTCGGTAGACTGAACGTGTATTATTAGTAGGAGATGCTCCTTTTTATTGCTAGTAGTGCTTCTTACTTTTAGACACTCTTTGACAGTGATATTGCCACATCAGTTTTCTGTCCTTGTTCGCCTGGGTATCTTTTACTTTCACCTGTCTGTGGTCTTCCATCTGAACATGTACCTCTGTGAACAGTGTATAGTTTTAATCTTAATCAGTTTGACACTTTGTATCTTTTAATGAGAATATTTGCTCTATTGATAATTTTGATGTTTCAGCCTGTAGATACCATGTTGCTGTGTGTTTTCTGTTCATCCCACCTGTTCTGTGTTCTTTTCTTTTTCCTTCTTTTAGAAGGAGGAGTTGTTTCTCTAGTTCTGTGCTCCTCTGTCAGGTTGTTGGGTGCACATTCACAGATGCAGCCTGTGTTTTACATTTAAGTCTAACTTAGTACTTTGACTGCCTCTCTGACACGACTGTTTCCTCCTTGTCACTGTTATCCTTGAAAATTTTAGATTTATTTTTGGCGTTATCATCATTGTAGCGTTAACATTTACCCTCACAGTTACCTCATTGTTGGTCTTTACTTGTGTTTTATATTTCAGTCAGAGACTACTTTTCTTTTCCCCAAAGCACTGCCTTAATATTTTTTAGTTCCTGTTTGTGGGTGATGAATTGTCTCATTTCCATTTTCCCTAAAAGTCTTTATTTTGCTTTCACTTTTGAAGAGTGTTTTTGTTGGGTACAGAATGCCAGGTTGGTGGTTATTTGTTTTTCAGCATTTTACAGATGCCAGTCCATTATCTTCTGACTTCCTTTTTCTTGAAAAGTCAGCTCTCAGTGTTGCTGTGCCATTAAAAGCCACACCTTTTTTTCTCTGAGAGCTTGAACATTTTCTTCTTGCCTTAGGTACCTGCAGAGCTGCTGAAACCAATGTGTAGTTTTCATTTTTGAGTCAATGCTCTGATTCTTGAACCAACTCTTGCCACTGTCCCTGTCAGTCAGTTCAGTCGCTCAGTGTCTGACCCATTGCAACCCCATGGACTACAGCACGCCAGGCTTCTCTGTCCATCACCAACTCCCAGAGCTTGCTCAAACTCATGTCCATCGAGTCGGTGATGCCATCCAAGCATCTCATCCTCTGTCCTCCCCTTCTCCTCCTGCCTTCAGTCTTCCCCAGCATCAGGTTCTTTTCCAGTGAGTCAGTTCTTCGTGTCAGGTGGCCAAAGTATTGGAGCTTCAGCATCAGTCTTTTCCAATGAATATTCAGGACTGATTTGCTTTAGGATTGACTGGTTGGATCTCCTTGCAGCCCACGGGGCTCTCAAGAGTCTTTTCCAACACCACAGTTCAGAACTATCGATTCTTCGGTGTTCAGCCTTCTTCACAGGCAAACTCTCACATCCATACACGACTACTGGAAAAACCATAGCTTTGACTAAATGAACCTTTGTCAGCAAAGGAATGTCTCTGCTTTTTAATGTGTTGTCTAGGTTTGTCATAGCTTTCCTTCCAAGGAGCAAGCGTCTTTTCGTTTCACCATCTGCAGTAATTTTGGAGTCCAAGGTCATTGTTTCCATTGTTTCCCCATTTATTTGCCATGAAGTGATGGGGCCGGATGCCGTGATCTTCATTTTTTGAATGTTGAGTTTTATGCCAGCTCTTTCACTCTCTTCTTTCACTTTCATTAAGAGGCTCTTTCGTTTCAGCCCCTGGAGGCATTTCTTATTCCCCTGACTGTCTTTTCTCCACCGTGAGGGGCCCCATTTATAGTTTTTAACAATGTAGTTTCACAACAGGTTCCTTTGATATATTCTATACTTTTTTCCCTCATCTATTTTTTCTAACCGATCCATTCCTCAGTTCACTGATCCTCTCTTCAACTATGTCCAATTTGATGTGAAGGCCAGAGCCTGAGTTCTTCAATTCAGTCACTGTTATTTGAAAGTTCTCGAATCGGTTTTGAGTCTCAGAAATTTTTTCTTTGGTCAAGTATATTTTTGACCTGGTGAAGTTTGCATCTGATTCCTCTAGCATACTTCTGATATGCTGATACACATCTGATACCTCTGGATCTGTTTCCGTTCTTTTTCTCTTGGTCCTGTTTGTTGTTACACTCCTTTTTGCTTTTTTGGTTGCATGTTGGACATTATCTATGGAAAACCCTAGAGTTTCTGGTGACTCTGTCTTCTCCAGAGGTTCCTCTGACGCAAACCTCTAGTGGGGACAGAGCTGTCTGTTCACTCAGGGTCTTATGACTTGAGGCTGGGGTGTCCTTATAAGCTGAGTCTCAGCAGCCTTCAACCAGCTTCCCCCCTGACCCCAGGGAGAAGCCCTCCAGCGTCTCCATCTGGAAGCCTAGGGTGCCTCCCATGGCCCCCTCCCTTCTCGGCCAGTCCTGAAGCCCACCGTCTGTCTCCCGAGCACCACAAGGTGATTGATACTCAGCGCTCAGCCGGTTTGGGCAGAGCGTTGGGTACGTTTTCTGTACCTCCCTTTTGGGGAGCTTAGTCTCTACCATCCGGACTGACTTGTCAGGCCTGCGATTGAACTTTTGTCTTCCCAGCCCAAGGAACTGTCCAGAGCTGTTAGCCAGTCCCCTCTGCTTGACTTTTTCCCTGCCTTTTCTTCCCAGAATCAGCTTTGCTCTGATGCCCCGAGGGAAGGAGCGGCCCCTCAGTCTCCAGCTCCCTCACTGGGCTTTGGTTTGAAATCTTGGATTGTGGCTGCCTAAGGACCTCTTTTGAAATGTATTTAGCTTCTCTAGCTCTTGGTAGGCTGACACACAAGCTGCTTGCATCTATAACTGGAAGTGGGGGAGCCCTGGGTGTTTTCTCTCATCTGAAGCCATATGTGAAATTCACAGGAATTCTATTGATCATCTTTGATACCGGGGTAAACGAGAACCAGGGGTCCTTGCTTATCACCCACGGTTGTGTTTCTGATCAGAATCCCCAGCTTGCCTCGGCTGTTTCAATGCCACTTGAACTTGGGAAGAAGGTGGGGCAAGCGGCCCATGCGGCCTGGGGACAGAGGAGCCAGTCTG
Source organism: Litocranius walleri (assembly GCA_006410535.1). Taxonomy (NCBI): domain Eukaryota; kingdom Metazoa; phylum Chordata; class Mammalia; order Artiodactyla; family Bovidae; genus Litocranius; species Litocranius walleri. The sequence goes on from SJYG01001521.1 coordinate 10,710, forward strand.
CCCTCTTCCCTTGCGGCCCAGGGCAGGCCTTGCGATGACAGGCTGCTGGTGGTAGAGGAGAAGGCTGAGGAGGGAAGGGTTGTGTGAACTGTATTCTGTGACGTGGCACGTGTGGGTTTTCTTTTGCAGTTTGAAAAAATGACTGCTTTTACTCTTCTCTCCAGTTTCACTTTAAGGTTGAAAATGAAGATTTTATTCTTAAAGTTGAGCACAGTGATTTTACAGTCTTTTTGAAAGCAAATGTTGAGCTTTTAAAAAGACATCTCAATGAACCCCAGCAGATAAAGTGAAAAAAAAAAAAGAGAATGTGTTCAGGGTGAACTGGGGACGGGACCCTAAACTGTACTCTGTCTCTCCCAGAGTCTGTAATTGCTGACATGGGTGGATATAGGGCCTCAAAAACCCTGGGGACTGAGGTCCTCAAGTGACAGCAGAGGTCCTGGCTGAGCCAGGAGCAGTATGGCCTGTGCCCTGGCGAGTGGAGAGCCGCGAGGCTAGGAGTGGGGCCAGTAGAGGGAGTGGGAGACTCAGGCATGGAGGGACGGGCAGCACCTGGGGGGGTCTGGGAGGCCCTGGCTGTCGCGGCTCAAGGCAGGGACACCCCTGTACTTCCACCGAGCAGCCCCCACGGGGCAGAGTTGTCTGGCAGCCCAGGGTCAAAGTTAAGAGGGCGAGTTCTCAGCAGATTAACAGAATCCCTGTACCCACTGTGAATTCATTTTAAGTGCCTGGAGCGAGGTTGGTCAAGCCCTTGCTGAGCTCAAGTGAGGGAGTCAGACAGGGAAAACTGAGATCAGGGTGAGAGTGAGGGGCAGCTAGCGCGGTGAGACCTTGTCACCCGGGTGGGTTCTGGGGACCCCCTTGAGTTCTGGGGACCCTCTTGAGTTCAGTGGTGCCCTTTCAGTAGCCTCACTGGAGGCTTGCTTGAGGGGTAGAGGAGGCAGAAGCCCACTTAGAAGACGTGCCCATTCCTAGTGGTGGTGGTTTCTGAAACGGTTTATACTATTTGGTTCGACTGTGAACCAGTATCCTTGCAGTGTCATGTTTAATGGTGGGCCTGAGCTGTGGGATCAGCCTTCCTTCTCCTGCACCCACACTCATCTGTTGTCTTTTTGGCAGCCCCTCCCCCATCTCTGCACCCTTGATGGTGGGCCTGAGCCCAGCCCCCCTGTTACCATGGAGCCCATTGTGACTGAGTGGGTTCCAGGTCCCAAGCTCCCGGGAGACGTGCCGGAGGCAGAGCCTTCGTGCCATTTCTTCTAGAGACAGCAGTGCTAACGGTCATGGTGTGAGAGCAGTGGTTACAGTGTGAGAGCAGTGTGTCTGAGAGTGGTGTGTGAGAGCTTCGTGTGTGATAGTGATGTGTGAGAGCTTCTTGTGTGAGAGTAGTGTGTGAGAGATAGAGGATGGGCGGGGGCCCCACAAGAAGGGAAACACTGGCTGGAGGAGTCAGTGGGGCACGTGGATTGAGCTATAGAGTCAGTCCTTAAAGCAGGAAAGCTAAGCCCCTTAACATCTCCCATCTTACAAAGCACAGAACACTGTGTCCAGTATCTTAATGACGAGTACCTACTGCTTATGTGTATAACATATACCCTCATAGCTTCACATGTCTACTACATGCCTCTTACAAGTGTTGGGCAGTGTTCTAGGTGCTGAATACTCAGTATGAAGTAAGGGATACGTGGCCCAGGATTTTTTTATTTGTGCAAAGAGAAATCAAAGAATGAAAGACACCATGTGGTTCAGTTTGAGACAGTTCATCACGTGGACAGCACCGCGTGCATAAACATTGTGATAAAATACATATAACATGAATTTAACATTTTATCCAGTTTCTTGAATGACTGGGTGACTTCAGTGGAGTCAGGCTAACAGATGGCCTTGGGGTGCCATTAGCCTTTTTCCCAGAGGAACAACTCCAAACCTAATGGCCTTGTAGATCTTACCTTTCTTCCTCACTCTCCCAAGCGGTTCTAGGTCACTTGTCTGTGTGTCGTTGAAGAAAGTCTTTATCCACTTTGTGTTGTTAGGTTTATGTTTAGGGAAGTTTCTCAGACTTCCCTGGGTCTTGAGAAGGCAGGCTTGGATTCCGGGTTCTCCCCTGCCGCGTGCCTGCCAGGTCAAGGTGGATGCTGAAGGCTGGTCTGAGTTGTGGTGGTCTGTGTGGTCTTGGGGTCAGTGGACCACCTCTTCTCTGGAAGGGCAGGAAGACCCTTTGTGTGGAGCCTGGAGAGACTTGACAGGGTCAGTCTTCAGAGGCTCGCTCTCTTTTAAATTTGTGTTTGCATTTAGTTACTCATGGAACTGTTTTCTAGGGGTTGGCAACACCTATGGAAGAACTCAATGTATGCTGGGAACAGCTTCTTGCAAGAGAAGAAGTTGCTCTGCTCATAGCAGAGCGGAATAACATCATGGTCAGTAGGGGGATCCTCACGTGTTGACATTCGCCCAACGGGGGTCACCGCTGGGCTCCGTGTTGCTGTCTTTAAACTCTGTCTGGTTTTCAAGTCATTTTTCACATCTTCCCACTGAGCAGACCAGGGTGGATGAGTTTGGGGTTCTCATACTTTGCTTCAAATTTATGATGAGAGTCCACATTTGAGGTGGGAGTTCTCTTCACTTACATTTTTTGTCCATGCTACAGTTTGTGTGGGGCCTTAGTTCCCCGACCAGGGATTAAAACCCATGACCCCTGCAGAAGTGTGGAGTCTTAACTACTGGGCCACTGGGGAAGTCCACTCTAACTTTAGACGGCACTGGCGGAATTCTGACTTGCCTTAGCATGTTTCCAGCTATAGCATGAGGCTGAGAGGAGTTATCGGCCCTGAATTCAAGCGTGAGGTTGAAAGTGCTCCTTTGGCCCTGCCCTGCAGCTGCTGCTCAAGCACCTGGAGTGCCTGGTTTCCCGGTACGTACCGTCCCTCCAGATGACGGCGGGCGAGTCACAGGCACAGTTCCCAGCCAGCATGATCAGCGAGACGGAGGTGCTCAAGGCCCTGAAGTCACTCTTTGAACACCACAAGGCCCTGGAAAAGAAGGTACCAGGCCACCTGGCCATTCTGGATTTGTACACTTGCTGCCTTGTTAGGTGGATGATGCATGTATTTATGTAACTAGTTGACTTTTGAGCTTCTTGAATTCTTGTAAATACATTTTGTCTGTAAGAAGTCAGAGTTTTTTATGGTGCAAAAGTGTTGCCTGCATCCATGCTCAGTCATGTCCGAGTCTTTGTGACCCTGTGGACTGTAACCCACCATGCTCCTCTCTTCCTGGGACTTCCCAGGCAAGAATACTGCAGTGGGTGACCATCTTCTACTCCAGGGGATCTTCCCAACCCAAGGATCAAACCTGGCCTCTTGCATTGGCAGGTGGATTCTTTATCATTGATCCACCTGGGAAGCCCCCAGTTAAAAAGTATTCGTTGGTATAAATGTCTCAAGATTTATTATATTCTGTATATCAATATGCAGTTAAAAGCTAGGTAATAGAATTATTTTAGGATAACATTTTTTTTCCTCTCAAACTTAGAATGTAAAGTGGTTAATAAGCATATTTTCTGGACCTTAAGATCAATGAGATACATTAAATATATTCTGTTATAGTAGCCATGTATTAGGGTGAGTATACAAGGGCAACCCACTCCAGTACTCCTGTCTGGAAAATCCCATGGGTGGAGAAGCCTGGTAGGCTGTAGTCCATGGGGTCGCAAAGAGTAGGGCACTGCTGAGAGACTTCACTTTCACTTTTCACTTTCATGCATTGGAGAAGGAAATGGCAACCCACTCCAGTGTTCTTGCCTGGAGAATCCCAGGGACAGGGGACCCTGGTGGGGTCGCATAGAGTCGGACACAACTGAAGCGACGTAGCAGCAATAGCAGCAGCAGCGGCAGCATACACTAAGAAGTGCACTAACGTATATACACACATCAATACACGAGGAGCACTTGAAAGGTGTAGTTTGTTAGAAGAATTAGGTGCCACACATAAAGAGGTAAGTTTGATCAGTCATCGTGTGATTTCAGTTAGTTCAGTTCAGTTCAGTCAGTCAGTTGTGTCCGACTCTTTGCGACCCCATGAATTGCAGCACGCCAGGCCTCCCTGTGCATCCCCATCTCCCAGAGTTCACTCAAACTCACGTCCTTCGAGTCAGTGATGCCATCCAGCCATCTCATCCTCTGTCGTCCCCTTTGCTCCTGCTCCCAATCCCTCCCAGCATCAGAGTCTTTTCCAATGAGTCAACACTATGCCTGAGGTGGTCAAAGTACTGGAGTTTCCGCTTTAGCATCATTCCCTCCAAAGAACACCCAGGGCTGATCTCCTTCAGAATGGAGTGGTTGGATCTCCTTGCAGTCCAAGCGTTTGTCATTTGTATCCTTTCATTTTAAAAAAGTATATAGGCTGTAGTCATGGACATCAGATGTTATTTCTCTTTCTGATTGAGGACCAGCCCACCTGGGTTATTTTAATGACTAGTAAACTAGACTCGTGGCTCAGAGCTGCAGGATCTCTTAAGTACCCCTTTGTCCAGTAGGAGACGAATTCTGACTCTAGTCACCTGGTTCTAGTTGGGATGGATAGCATCACCATTTTTTTTTTTTATGCTGTATTTTTAGTTTTGAGTTGAGTTTTTCCAAATGGAGTTTTGCTGTCTTTACTTATTTCTTTCTTTTGATTCAATATTTTTGGTTTTTGCTGATGATTCTTAAAGGGAAGAATAACCCGAAAAAGATACTAATGCACGGGGTGCTTGATGTAAATCACAAGCAAGAAAACATACCAAGCGCCAGCGGAAAGGCAGGTCCTCTGTCTCACTCTCTGTCTGGTTCTCGTCTTACTGTCCAGTCTGTGCGGGGCTGTTGAGACCTTTCACCAGTGCACCACATAGGTCTGAGTGTCCGTGAGGGTCGTGTGAGCTCTAGAGCGCAGAAGGCAGTTTTGACTTCACTGATTTCCCGGAAGTGCTGCGTTCCCTCCCTCCCGAAACAAGGCTGTCTAAGGTTTCCTTTCCCCCTTAGAGAACCGGCGACGAAGTCCTGGCTCAGGTGATGGAGCTCGAGGACATCATCGAGAAAAAGTCACGGGAGCAGAGACCCATGAGGGACCGCCTGGCAGCCCTCTCTGCCCATGTCTCACAGCTGGAGAAGGACCTGGACACGGCCAGGAAGGACGTCTTCCAGTCCATAGAAGTTAATATGCATCTACAGCAGGACGTCTGTGAAGTGAGTGACAGTGGCCGTGTCTGTTGTCCTGAGGCGGAATGTGGGTCCCTTGTTCTCCCAGTGATCTCAGCCTTGGCATGGCTGCGTGAACAAGAGCAGAGCACTGGCGAGACCATGACTGGCTGCTTTCCCCGCCTCTGCATCGAGGTCTCTGGGGTAGAAGAGGCCCGGTCCAGGCGGTCCGTTGGCAGTGGACCAACATGAGGGCAGTCCTAGCGCTGTGCTGCACCCTGGGTGTGGACTCCTCATATCCACAAGTTCTAGGGGGCCCAGTGTGTTCCTTTTTTAAAAATTCATTCATCCCCTCATTCATTAATTGGAGTATAGTTGCTTTACAAGCAAGAAAACATACCATGCTTTACACTGTGGTGTCAGTTTCTGCTATACAGCAAAGTGAACCACTCATACATCTATATATACACATATATCCCTCTTTCTTAGAGTTCCTACCCATTAACCTAACCAGAGGGCACTGAGCAGAGTCCCCTGTGCTCTACAGTAGGTCCTTACTCGCTGTGGACTTGGTGCAGAGTATCAGTAGTGTATATATGTCAAGCCCAGTCTCCCAGTTCATCCCCCTACCTGCCTGTTGAATGTATTCCTGATGATGCTGAAATGTCCTTCTGATTCACTCAGGCGAGTCTGAACGTCTGTGAAGCCCATTTTCTCGGAGAGATGGGAGTGTGCTGTGTAGGCTCTGCTGAGGCAGCTTGCCTGACTATCTTCTCTAGTTTTCTGAGGTTCCGCTCCTTGAAGGCATGCGTGACAGTGATACCGGCAGTCAGACAAGTCGAGTGGCGTTTGCTCACCCTCAGATCCTCAGCCCCGTGCTGTGTAACCATGCAGAATCAGGATGTTTCTGGTGGTCGTGTCTGCAGATGTCGTGATTTATGAGAAACTCCCTCACGGTCACTGTGAAAACAGAAGAGAGCTGGGGGCTCAGGCCTCCTCCTGTGAGCCTCGCCTCTCCTCTCTGTGCAGACAGACAGCGCCCACCCTGCCTCACCCCTCCCCCATGAGACCATCTCAGAGTGCACCCTTCCAACATGTGGTACAGCAGGTGTACTTGTTTAGTAGCTCGGTGTGAGTAATTCTGTGTGAGAACTCAAAACAGAAATATTGACACATGTTTGTATAACTTGTTCACACTACTCTTTGGCAACAGGAGGAGATTAGGTGGCAGAGGTTAATACGTAGAGAATTCTGGAAAAAGCGTTTTTAAAACCGTTCACTTTTAATGTTAGGACAACATCGGTTACTTAGTGAGCACGGAGGGACCTGAAATGGATTTTGAGCTGGCGTCCAGGAGTCACACTGGCAGCCAGCTCTGCTGCTGGTTTGAGCGTTTCCTACATGTGGTATAACTGCTTTAGAAGAACTAGGCTTGAGAAGGCTGCTCCCAGTTGTGTTACACTTTGACTTCTGTTTCCACTCGTTAATATTTTTATTTAATTTTGAGGAAATTGCATGAGACTTTTCCAACTTTTACCCAAGGAAATGAGCCTCAGAGCTCCCTGTCGGATCTGTTGAAGGTCCCTCCCTGTTCTGGGTCAAGCCCGCCTGTATGGTGTAGGAGACAGAGGTCCTCATTTCATGCCAGATACCTTCCCTCCTGGAATTCTTGCAATGACAGAGTAGTTTAGTGTACTTTTTGTTTGCTGTTTGGGTTTATGATGTAGAAAAGAAGCTTGGTAAATGGA
>SJYG01001521.1:18021-43515 GCA_006410535.1 Litocranius walleri
ACTGCAGTGGGTGGCCATCTTCTACTCCAGGAGATCTTCCTGACCCAAAAATCAAACCTGCCCTCTTGCATTGGTAGGTAGATTCTTTACCATTGATCCACCTGGGAAGCCCCCAGTTTAAAAGTATTAGTTGGTATAAATGTCTCAAGATTTATTATATTCTGTATATCAATTTGCGGTTAAAAGCTAGGTAATAGAATTATTTTAGGATAACATTTTTTTTCCTCTCAAACTTAGAATGTAAAGTGGTTAATAAGCATATTTTCTTGACCTTAAGATCAGTGAGATACATTAAACATATTCTGTTATGGTAGCCGTGTATTAGGGTGAGTATACAAGGGCAACCCACTCCAGTACTCCTGCCTGGAAAATCCCATGGGTGGAGAAGCCTGGTAGGCTGTAGTCCATGGGGTTGCAAAGAGTAGGACACTACTGAGCGACTTCACTTTCACTTTTCACTTTCATGCATTGGAGAAGGAAATGGCAACCCACTCCAGTGTTCTTGCCTGGAGAATCCCAGGGACAGGGGACCCTGGTGGGGTCGCACAGAGTCGGACACAACTGAAGCGACTTAGCAGCAGCAGCAGCATACACTAAGAAGTGCACTAACGTATATACACACATCAGCACACGAGGAGCACTTGAAAGGTGTAGTTTGTTAGAAGAATTAGGTGCCACAAATAAGAGGTAAGTTTGATCAGTCATTGTGTAATTTCAGTTAGTTCAGTTCAGTTCAGTCAGTCAGTCGTGTCCGACTCTTTGTGACCCCATGAATTGCAGCACGCCAGGCCTCCCTGTGCATCACCATCTCCCAGAGTTCACTCAAACTCACGTCCATTGAGTCGGTGATGCCATCCAGCCATCTCATTCTCTGTCATCCCCTTTACTCCTGCCCCCAATTCCTCCCAGCATCAGAGTCTTTTCCAGTGAGTCAACACTTCGTGTGAGGTGGCCAAAGTACTGGAGTTTCAGCTTTAGCATCATTCCCTCCAAAGAACACCCAGGGCTGATCTCCTTCAGAATGGAGTGGTTGGATCTCCTTGCAGTCCAAGGGTTTGTCATTTGTATCCTTTCATTTTAAAAAAGTATGTAGGCTGTAGTCATGGACATCAGATGTTATTTCTCTTTCTGATTGAGGACCAGTCCACCTGGGTTATTTTAATGACTACTAAACTAGACTCGTGGCTCAGAGCTGCAGGATCTCTTAAGTACCCCTTTGTCCAGTAGGTGACAAATTCTGAGTCTAATCACCTGGTTCTAGTTGGGATGGGTAGCATCACGATGTATATATATATTTTTAAATGCTGTATTTTCAGTTTCAAGTTGAGTTTTTCCAAATGGAGTTTTGCTGTCTTTACTTTTTTCTTTATTCTGATTCAATTTTTTGGTTTTCACTGATGATTCTTAAAGGGAACAATAACCCGAAAAAGATATTAATGGATGGGGTGCTTGACGTAAATCACAAGCAAGAAAACATACCAAGTGCCAACGGAAAGGCATGTCCTCTGTCTCACTCTCTGTCTGGTTCTCGTCTTACTGTCCAGTCTGTGTGGGGCTGTTGAGACCTTTCACCAGTGCACCACGTAGGTCTGAGTGGCCGTGAGGGTCATGTGAGCTCCAGAGCGCAGAAGGCAGTTTTGATTTCACTGATTTCCCAGAAGTGCTGCATTCCCTCCCTCCCGAAACAAGGCTGTCTAAGGTTTCCTTTCCCCCTTAGAGAACCCGCGATGAAGACCTGGCTCAGGTGATGGAGCTCCAAGAAATCATCGAGAAGAAGTCACGGGAGCAGAGGCGAATGAGGGACCACCCGGCAGCCCTCTCTCCCCAAGTCACAGAGCTAGAGAAGGACCTGGATATGGCCAGGAAGGACCTCCTGCAGTTCAAGAAAGTTAACATGCATCTACAGTGGGACGTCTGTGAAGTGAGTGACAGTGGACATGTCTGTTGTCCTGAGGCGGAATGTGGGTCCCTTGTTCTCCCAGTGATTTCAGCCTTGGCATGGCTGCGTGAGCAAGAGCAGAGCACTGGCAAGACCGTGACTGGCTGCCTTCCCCGCCTCTGTGTCGAGGTCTCTGGGGTAGAAGAGGCCTGGTCCAGGCGGTCCGTTGGCAGTGGACCAACATGAGGGCAGTTCTAGTGCTGTACTGCACCCTGGGTGTGGACTCCTCATATCCACAAGTTCTAGGGGGCCCAATGTGTTCCATTTTTAAAAATTCATTCATCCCCTCATTCATTTATTGGAGTATAGTTGCTTTACACTGCTGTGTCAGTTTCTGCTATACAGCAAAGTGAACCAATCATACATGTATATATTCATATATGTCCCTCTTTTTTAGATTTCCTACCCATTAACTTCACCACAGAGCACTGAGTAGAGTTCCCTGTGCTGTACAGTAGGTCTTTACTCGTTGTGGACTTGATGCATAGTATCAGTAGTGTATATATGTCAAGCCCAGTCTCCCAGTTCATCCCCCTACCTGCCTGTTGAATGTATTCCTGATGATGCTGAAATGTCCTTCTGATTCACTCAGGCGAATCTGAATGTCTGTGGAGCCCATTTTCTCGGAGAGATGGGAGCGTGCTGTGTAGGCTCTGCTGAGGCAGCTTGCCTGACTATCTTCTCTAGTTTTCTGAGGTTCCGCTCCTTGAAGGCATGCGTGACAGTGATACCGGCAGTCAGACAAGTCAAGTGGCATTTGCTCACCCTCAGATCCTCAGGCTCGTGCTGTGTAACCATGCAGAATCAGGATGTTTCTAGTGGTCGTGTCTGCAGATGTCGTGATTTATGAGAAACTCCCTCATGGTCACTGTGAAAACAGAAGAGAGCTAGGGCCTCAGGCCTCCTCTGAGCCTCGCCTCTCCTCTCTACACAGACAGACAGTGCCCATCTTGCCTCACCCCTCCCCTTGAGACCATCTCAGAGTACACCCCTCCAACATGTGGTACAGCAGGTGTACTTGTTTAGTAGCTCGGTGTGAGTAATTCTGTGTGAGAACTCAAAACAGAAATATTGACACATGTTTGTATAACTTGTTCACACTACTCTTTGGCAACAGGAGGAGATTAGGTGGCAGAGGTTAATACATAGAGAATTCTGGAAAAAGCGTTTTTAAGACCGTTCACTTTTAATGTTAGGACAACATCAGTTACTTAGTGAGCACGGAGGGATCTGAAATGGATTTTCAGCTGGCGGCCAGGAGTCGCACCAGCAGCCAGCGCTGCTGCTGGTTTGAGCGTTTCCTACATGTGGTGTAACTGCTTTAGAAGAACTAGGCTTGAGAAGGCTGCTCCCAGTTGTGTTACACTTTGACTTCTGTTTCCACTCGTTAATATTTTTATTTAATTTTGAGGAAATTGCATGAGATTTTTCCAACTTTTACCCAAGGAAATGAGCCTCAGAGCTCCCTGTCGGGTCTGTTGAAGGTCCCTCCCTGTTCTGGGTCAAGCCCGCCTGTATGGTGTAGGAGACAGAGGTCCTCATTTCATGCCAGATACCTTCCCTCCTGGAATTCTTGCAATGATAGAGTAGTTTAGCGTACTTTTTGTTTGCTGTTTGGGTTTATGATGTAGAAAAGAAGCTTGGTAAATGGAGTGGCCAGACAGACGTTAAGACAGATGGGTGCCATCATGGCAAATGTGACATTTGAGGTGGGCACGTTTTTGCTCACATCTCAGAAAACTGCCTTGACAAGGGCTTTAATTTTGAGGACATAATTTTATGTTTGATTTGAAACTTAGGATTTAATCCCACTTTTTTACTCTTACGTGTATTGGAGTGTTCTATGATAATGACTTACCTTTTCTCCTCTGCAATGCCTGGTGTAGGCTGTGGCCCAGAAGGAGGACATGGAGAAGAGCATCACTGTGCTTGAGAAATGCTACCTGGCTGCACAGCATGTGTCCCCAGGATGCTTCAGCTCCGAGTCACTGCTGCTCAGAGTTCAGTCAGCAACTCAAAGCCTAGCAGGATAAAGAACGAGAAAAATCCCGTTCTCGTTTAAGAGATGGCCAAAATGGCTCTGTAAGGAACACAGTTTTAAGTCTTTATTCATACATTGTTGACTAAGTCACAGCGGGGCATGGTGCAGACCCAGGGCCCCACTCCCAGCTTGCAGTCCCCTGGAGCCCACGGGTGAGAGGCCACGTCCAGGAGACGTGGTGCATTTGGGGGCATGGTCCCCACAGCCAGCCAGCCAGCCACCCCGTCCTTCTGGTGGTAAAGGTGTTGCCCCACACTACTGGTGGGCACTGGCTGGGCATGGAGAGGCCGGCCAGGCCTGTGCTGGCCCGGCTGTTGGAGCGTTGCCTGGAGCTCAGTGAGCGCCTGAGCTGCCGGCCCATCTCCGGAGGCGGTGGTGTCCGGTGCTTGCAAACCCTCCCAGAGCAGGGTCACTCATAACTGCCAGGGGGCGCCCTTCAGCCTGTGATCTTCCCCAACACTTAGTTAAAGCTATGGTTTTTCCAGTAGTCATGTATGGATGTGAGAGTTGGACTGTAAAGAAGGCTGAGCACCAAAGAATGGATACTTTTGAACTGAGGTGTTGAAGAAGACTCTTGAGAGTCCACTGGACTGCAAGGAGATCAAACCAGTGAATCCTAAGGGAAATCAGTCCTGACTTTTCATTGGAGGGACTGATGCTGAGGCTGAAGCTTCAATACTTTGGCCACCTGATGTGAAGAACTGACTCACTGGAAAAGACTCTGATGCTGGGAAAGACTGAAGACAGGAAGAGAAGGTGCAACAGAGGATGAGACGGTTGGATGTCATCACTGACTCGATGGACGTGAGTTTGAGCAACTTCTGGGAGATAGTGAAGGATAGGGAAGCCTGGTGTGCTATAGACCATGAGGTCACAAAGAGTCATACACGACTGAGTGACTGAACAAGAACAATCATTACAAAGAATTCAAGTGATGTTTCATGTAAAGAAAAATATGTGAAAGTCTATCTCCACTGGCTTTTTTTCCAAAACGAATTTTCTCACTTTTTGCTTTATAAATTGAATTCATTTTACACCCTTAATCCAGAATCAAGCTTCTGTTTATATACTGGGAAATTCCTCCACCGACGTGTGTGTAAGCTGATCCCCTTTCAAATGTACTTGTTTCTGAGTGTAAATCTGCTTGCTCCTCGAGCCCCTTCGACAGGAAATGGCTGGTGGCATTAAGGTCCCCCAGGTGCTCTGCCAAAGAGAAGTGTTGGGATTGACTTTAACCAGTGAAGTCCCTGCCTCCCTCTGCACCTGCCCATCTGCTCTGGGGATGCTCAAGAGCCCACCAGAGGTGGCCATGGGAGGGGACTGCCTCAGGAACCAGGGCACAGGCTGCTCACGTTGCGGCTCCCTGGTGCTTTTAAAAGAACGACTATACTTGTGCTGGAAGCTTATGAGTTTTCGTTTTTCCTGTTTTAGGCAAGGCAAAGAGAAAAAATGAATGAAGAACACAATGAACACTTATCAGATACCGTGGATAAGCTTTTATCTGTTTCAGATGAGAGGCTTCAGCATCATCTGAAGGAGAGAATGGCTTCTCTGGAGGATAAGGTGAGCGAGCTTCATGGCCCCTTTACAAGAGGTGCATGTGGCCTGGCCTTGCTCAGCCTGGTCTGTGTGTGTGCGAAATCTCCAGGACAGGAGTTGGAAAACTCCCATAGAGGGCCCCAGAGTAAATGTCTTTACTGGTTAGAGTACCAGCATTTCATGCTAGTCAAGAAGCGTGACAGCATCCACAGGCGGTGTGTGAAGGAATAGACATAGATGTGTGCCTGCAACCCTTCCAGAAAGCATCAGTGAGGCGGATCCACCAATGGCCCCGATGTTACCAGCTGCTGTGCTAGGACATTCTTCTAGGTCCACCCTCACCCCTTCATTTCTTTCTTAGAAGTTTATTTCTGGGGCTTTGCTGGCAGTCCAGTGGCTGGGAGCCTGCCTTGCAAAGTCAGGGATGCAGGTTCGATCCCTTGTTGGTGAGCTAAGATCCCATGTGCCATGTGACACTCACATCAAAGGAACCTCATGTGATGCAGCTAAGGCCCGATGCAGCCAAATCAATAAGTTTAATTCAGGATCTTTTATATAATGTGATAGGAAAGATTGAAGCAATCAAAGCAAGCATTCTCATATTCCAACTCTAGCCATCTCTCTTTTTATTTGCTTTGGAAAATATCTGAGAACCTCTATCAGAGCAACTCAGTGGGCAACAGTCTGGTTCAGGTTCGGTGAAAACCTGTCCCAGCTGCACCAGTGCCCTAAAGACAAGGCCCAGAACCTTCGCCAAAGTCAGCGCTTGGGCGACGCTTGTCTGAGAGAGACCCATGGTCACTACAAGTTCTGCAGCACATTTTCCCCCCACAAAACCCAAGATGACACCCACATCTCACTAGAGACCTCACTTCACCCTGACATGTAGGCTGGCCCTGAGGTGGGGATAGTTTTGTCTCAGGTTTGAATTTTGCATGTGAAACCTGCGCCAGTTTCCTGAGTGACCACTGAACTGCAAAAGCTGAAAGCAAGTATAAAGCAGTTTCACTTAGCCCAAGGACCTGGCCTCCTTGTATCTAGAAGATCAACTGGGGAAGGAGTTTTTCTGTGTACAAGTTAGTGTTCAAAGTTGTCATCCGGCCTCGTGCTGACACTTCACTCTGGGTGCTAGGTCCGCCCCTCATCCCGAGGTGCTTTGTGTTTTCAGACAGGAGAGCAGCCATCCCGCAGTCCATGCGACGTCTGTGAAAAATTGACTCTAAAGTACTGTGTGTATCTTTTTCAGAATTCTCTCCTATGGGAAGTTGAAAATGCAAAAAAGCATTTAGAAGAAATGTAAAACAACAAGGTCCTTAAATCTCTAAATCCTTTAGAAATTTGTTAAGAGCTGAACTGAACTGGGTTCATTGTTACAGTCACTACAGATGCTTAGTGGAAGTGGAGTTGCATTTTCCTTATGGCTAGTCCACTGCTGTAACGTGTATAGCATTTCCGGTTTTGAACATTGAATGCGATTTGCAGTATAGGTGGATTTAGAGTGTGTGGCCATTGTGTGTGGCTCAGAATTCTGAGTAGTCCTTTCTGGGTTCACCCGAAAGATGAGATAAAGCATGAGCCTTTCACGTGGACAGTGCTGTCCATCAGGAAGATAATGTGATCCACATACACAATCTAAAATTTCCTAAAAATGAACAGGCTGCTTTACAGGCTTTTTTCACTGCGAGTCTTGAAATCTGTGTGATTTCCACATCGAGCTTTGCACCAGCCTGCGTCACATCCTCAGTGGCTGCACAAGGCGAGTGACTGCCGTGGCCGACAGCACAAAGCTGCCAGGTTGAGTCAAGGGACTCGGAAACTTGGCCTGTTTGACTTGTTTTACCCCGTGAGAAAGTGAAGTGGGGTGTAGAGGAATGAATGTGAGGAATGACCAGGAATGAATGTGAGGTCCATGGAGACAGTTTAAAGCAATGGGAAGAGCGAAGGCAATAGAGTGAGTCCTGTCCCCTGCCACCCGAATCCCGACCCCAAGTCCAGCTTCTCTCTACAGACTTCATTGTGGTCAATGGCTTGCCATGTTTCCTCCAGAAGCTTTTCTACACCCGAGATGTAACTTCTTATTCATTATGGTTTATAAGGGTTAGTATTGTTCTGAGTGTTTATATTTGCTATGGAACACTTAGAGGACAGTTTCTCAGAATTAAAATGTTCAAAAATGTGCGATTTTAAGGCGAGAGAATGGAGAGGATGTGCTGATTGGGCTGATGGGGGTGAACCCATAGGCAGCTAGTTCGCTGGAACAGAGCAGGAATGATGGCAGGTGGTCCTGGATCCAGAAAAAGGGGTGGCCAGCCCTGGGGAGGGGTCGTGATGAAGACAGAAGGCGAGGGTACTGGCCACGGGGGACAGGGAGCCGGCAAGCCAACACCTCGAGGCTGCCCCTCTTTGAGATCTTGTCTGGGAAAACAAGGCAGGACCTGGGTGAGAGTGGGGCAGGGGGGAGATTTGCGGAGAGAAGGGTATGAGGTGTGAGAGTGAGAGGGTGGCACGGGGCCCTGCAGTCACTCTCCCGTGCATCTCAGATGACAAAGCCACCTTTGCGGTGTAGGGGCCATTCCCAGAATAGCCCGAGGGCCTGTGCCCTGAGAGGAGAGCCACGGGAGGCTGGCCCTCCCGTCCCCTGGCTGCCCCTGCTCACTCCTGTCTGTGCATGTTCAGACTAGCCTGGAAAACGGAGAGCTGGGAACTCCTCGGTGAACTAGTACCAATGATGACCGGTGGGGTGGACTCAGTGGCAGCGGAGCGGAAGGATTTTTTTTTCTAATTTTCCATCAGCCTGGCTGATGGAAGAAAGGATGTATTTTTTTAATTTTCGGTTTTTGTCTTTGACTCCATTAGCCTACCCTTGTGAATAACCCCATAGGATTGCCTTCTGTCCACATTGAGACCTGAATGTCACCAGGCCATCTAGGAACCGGATTCTCCTCCTGCCCGTTTCTTCAGTACTTCTCGCTTAAGAGATGGCAGTGTCTCATAAGCATGGCCCATTTGTCCAAAGTCAGGGCTTCCATGTAAAATTGTGTTCAGTTCCTGATAGACTTGAGCTGTCCAGAATGTTGCTAATGAGACGTGGTCCTCTCGTGCCCAGGTGCAGCCCCTGAAAGATCAGGACCTGGAGCGCGGGCAGCAAGCCAACATGCTGGCCAACGTGGCCCAGGTGTTCCAGAGGAACGAGGGCACGTCTGACAGTGAGGGCGACAGGGTCACCCTCTTCAGCTCACCCGCTCTGCCGTCGCCCAGTGGGCAGGCTGATGTCAAGACTGTGGCAGTGATGATTCACGAGCAGCTGGACAAGATCAATGAAGAGATCTGGTGGGTGCGCCTGAGCCCAACTCTCCGGAAACTCGGTTTCTCTGAGGAGCTGTCTTCTGCTTAGAGAAGTCTGAGAGTTCCATAGTAAGAAAACTGACTTCAGGTCTGCTCTGAGAATTTTCAGTTCTGAGATTGTCCTTGATTATAGAGCTCAGTCAGCCAGGGCATTCTGTCCACTGTGTGGTGTCAGCACCCTGTTAGGGGGCATTGTGGGGTATCCCCCCCGCTCAGCTCTGGGCCCCAAGGTGGGCAAGGTGCCAAGGCAGGATCCCTTGTGGCCCATGCACCCTCCAGCACTGAGGGCTCGCCCTCGTGTGTCCCTCGGAGCCTTCCATGTTCTGGTGAAAAGCCACCTGGAACAGAAAAGTTGGGGTTCTGGGGTTGGCAAATTCCCACTCAGATCTGCATTTTCCTTTTTAACTTAATACATTGTGAAGATTGGTTTGTTGTAAGACAGTGATCCAAGGACATGTGTTTGAGTTTTTCTCATCTCATCAGTATATATAAAATATTTTCTTTAGACCCAGTCTTGGCAGTTATAACAGTTTACAAAACAGGATAGAACCCAAAGGCCCACCTCGTGGTGAGCAGGGGGCCCTGGGTCTGGGTGCAGCCGGGTGGCTGGGGGCCCCGAGGCCTGCCCCACACAGCTGTGCCTCCTGTCCTGAGTCCACGTTCAGAGTGGCCACAGGCTGGTGACCCTGCACAGGACCTGGCAGAGCTGCTGCTCAGATTGTTCTCATCCCGTCACCCATGGCTGAGGTGCCCATTCCTGCCAGTTGAGTGCGGGGCACTCGGGGAAAAGGCAGGGGTGAATGGCACAACCAGCAAACGCAGATGGTGCCGCCTGCACTTCTGATGCTGAGACAGACTGTTTTGTGGGCTGTATTTGAGCACAGACAAGCTCAGAAAGATTGTCTTTCCTCATCCCCGTAGGACATTTGGATCAGTTATATATTAATAGTTTTATTTTTATAGCAAGTTGTCAGGTAAAAGTGACTTTTCCTTATGCAACAAGTTGACTTGATGTAAATGGTAAATTCTGTCCATCAACTTGTCAACAGTGAAGAACTTTCAAGATGTATAAGTAGAAGTGAAACTGGAGAATTTACTACCTGTAAGGATCTTGTATTTTAATTTGAAAATCATTTTATTTGCATAATCATGTATTCAATCTGTATATAAAATCATCCACGACACATTAGGGGAGAAGAGCAGTAACTGTGAATTCTAGGTTAATGCAGCACATTGACATGAATCCAGAAACTCACACAAAGCTGGTGGAGAACTTCATCAAGTGATGCGCTTGTACATATACAACCTTAAAAAAAAATTAAAAATTCAACTCAGCACTTCATCTGGTCTGGAGACTTGTGTTTAGAAACTCCAGCTTGCTCGTGAATCGCTGTTTTGGTTATACAGAGTTCCGGATTCCCAGTGGAAAAGATTTGAGGCACTGACGTGCCTCTCTGCCCTGAGAGCAGGGAAGGTAAAGGCTGTCAACTTCAGGTATCTCCTCACAGGGAGAGTCACCACCCAGGCCCCATCAGAATGTTAGAGTAAATAAGTCAAATCAAACGTGAATGATCAGGGGCCACTTTGTAGGACTCAATGATAAGTTATCCTAAGTTTGAGAATATTCAGAAGAGGGAAAGCTGAACCTTTTTGCTGAGATGTTAATTGAGCACCTCTTCCTGGAATTTGCTAATCGTGACACACAGTGCAAGCCCAAATTTGCTGTCCAGACATGTTCCTCTGCTGACAAAGGCAGGTGATGATTTTATTCTATTTCAGGTTGACCCACGAAAAGAACATGGACCCGTGGGACGAGGGGATTGAGAGCAGTGTGGCCATGGAGAGCTTAAGCAATCTTCGGCCCTTTAAATCCTCGAACTCCCGCAACCTGAATCCCGCCTCCTCGCATGCCGACTCCTGCCAGCCCAGCAGAGGGCGCTCCAAGCCCTAAAGGAGGCCGCACAGCCCTAAGTGGAAAGTAGGCAAGCCCGGCTTCGTGCCTCGGGTATGTGTCTGCCTCCCTGCCGCGTCCCTCCCCGAGCACATTGGTTTTCTTTTGTTTGTTTGTTTCTTCTGTTTTTACCCAGAAGAAAATCAGGTGCATTTGCTACGCTCAGAGGTGTAAGATTTTTAAAACTGCCTAGTCTTGAATCGGGCTTCCCTAGTGCCTCAGACGGTAAAGTGTCTGTCTGCAATGCAGGAGACCCGGGTTTGATCCCTGGGTTGGGAAGATCCCCTGGAGAAGGAAATGGCAGTCCACTCCAGTATTCTTGCCTGGAAAATCCCATGGACCACGAAGCCTGGAAGGCCACTGTCCATGGGGCTGCAAAGAGTTGGACACGACTGAGCGAAATCATTCCATAATCGCACAGCGACAAATTAGTCTTGATATTTGGACCCCTGGCTTAGGAATCTAAACTGGTCTGCTCACTGATGGGCCTGGCTGCACGCTCAGGCCAGCTCTGCATGTGAAACCAGGTTAAAAGCCCAGTGCCCCAGGGCCCCAGTGAAGAAGTCTGGCTTCCTCACTCTTCCGAGTCTGAAAATGGGATGACGACCTAGGGCTTTTGGTGGCAGAGTGTGCGGCTCTAAAGCACATGTTCCAGCTTTCTTCCATGTTTAGCTTAGGTTTTGTGAGTGCACCCATGAAATCATGTTTACAACACTGCTTTGTAACTTCACTTGTATTATCACTTTTTTTTTGGTTACCACCCATTTCATATTACCTGCATTGTTAGTCGGCATAGAATTAAATTAACTGTGAATCATTTAGCGGCATGGGAAGTGGTAACTAGTCCATTTTGTGGTCTTTTGAGACACTGTTTTTCTCATTCGCATCATTGGCTAATTAGTTGATATTTAAAATTCTTTGACGATTTCTCTGTAGTTTCATGACTGATTTCTTTTCGAGTATTTGGGAAAGAACAGTTCTGTATATTTTGTCCTGCTGTTGGAGTTCTCTGATGGTGTGTCTGCTTTCATCATTGGTTTTGATTTCCTGGCTCATCCTGTTGTCTGCTTAGTGGTTGTCAGTCCAGACCCCAGCTTCCCACCACTGCCCCGCCTCGCCCCTGAGGCTATAGTTGACCCATCCATCTCCCCTTCCCCGTCCTCCCACCTGCTCTGGTCATAGCAGTGCTGTGGTCCACAGCAGGTGTCCCCTTAGTCGGGTTTGTGCTTTGTCTTCATGTCTCATCAAATGGTGATTTTCCCCCATAGCAGTAAGTTTGAATTAGCATATCACTATGCAGTTACAAGCATAATGTAGATGGATCCTAAACCACCTATCATGTGTAATTCATAAACGAGATTATCCTTACATAAAGAAATGATCTTCTTAAGTGTAGACTTAGTGGACTTTTGACACAATATCCTTTCTGTGTTGGTGCTTGTTTTTAAGACTATAAATCTCATCAGCTTTTGCACAGTTAATGTTTCTACTAGACTCTTTAAAAAAGCATCTTCTATGGTGAATAAAATGTAAAGACTGCACCTGCTATTATGCTAGCTTTCTTTCTTACATATTTTCACAGGGAATCTGCTTTAATAAATTTATTTTGAGAAGTTTTAAATCAAATTCTAGGTAAGCATTTTATGTTAATGTCCAGTAGATAGTTCGATTTGTTCAGTGTTCAGATAGGTATTATGGTAACTTCCTCATCAGTTAAATTACTATTTTAAAGTATAACATGTTTTTTATGAAGAGAAACTAACTTATAGAGAGGTTAGGCTGAGAGTAGACAATTGTTAAGGGCCTTTATTGTACAGAATGCTGTGCTTTAATAAATCATGATGTAATAGAATTTATCTTCCTGAGTAATAATGTATCGTGTTTCTCTAGTAAATCTTGAATAACTTATTTAATTTCTGTGGTCAAAAAAAATGTTCTGTTTCCAATAACATGTTCTCTAAATCTTCATCTCACTTGTATGTTTGCCATCATTTTTGCTATACTGTATTTGTCTATACTGATTCTTGAATTTTTAGCTTCAAAGTCGCAATAAATCTGGTTTCTCTTCATTTCTTTGCGTGCATCAGCCTAGTGATGTAAGGAAGCATTGTCTAAAGGTAAACTGGTTAGTGATTTACATGCCTTTGTTTCTCTGTGAAGTATTAGAGAGTCCTTACCATTTTACATGAATGAACACTGTGTGGTTACGTACTGGTGAATAATTGACATTTTAATGGAAGTAATGAAACCCACCACTTAAAGTATGCTGATGGTTCTGTTGGAAATAGGTCATTTGTTGGGACAATTGTAACAGTTTGCCAATCTCCCGCTTGTTTGCCTTCTAATCATCTCATGCTTATTTATAATAGATATAGTATTATTTGTTATTTTAAAATTTTTCTTTACTTATTTTTTTGGCCATGCTGCACAGCTTATGGGATCGTATCTGATCCCCAACCAGGGATCAGACCGGTGTCCTGGTAGTGAAAGTGCCAAGTCCTAACGTCTGGACCACCATGGAATTTCAGCTTAGAGTTTTTTTTTTTAAACAAATGACTGAATCAGAGCCATAGAAGTTAGATTTGGGGGAAGCCAATTTAATGACGGTGGGTAGCAGTGTGCAGGAGACTCTGTGCCCCAGGCACCATGTCGAGTGCTTTCTGAGTCTGTCATCTAATCCCGCAGACGCCCAGGTGAGGTCCAGGCTGCTGTTATCCCCGTTCAGCAGACAGGGACACTGAGGCTTAGAGAGGCCGAGCACTGTGCCCAGGCCCCCACACCCAGCAGTGTGGTTCGGACTGGTCTGATCAGAGCCTGGACAATTCCTGTGGTGCCGTCCAGCCCGCTTTGCTCCAGAGGTTCTCGTGTCCATCACGGCATCCCTGATGGAGGGAGCATCAGGAGGGAGCTCGCTGCCTCTCCCCTTTGGTCACTTGGTTGAGCCCCTGTTGTTGGAGTCCTGTGCCCCGAGGGCTGGCCTTCCTTGTCCCTCTCCCACTCAGCCCGCTGATCGAGCACTCCTGGGGCCTCCCTGCAGGACTCGGGCAGCCGTGCTCCAGTTCAGGTAGCTCAGTGCCTGGGAGCCCTTCTGCTGGGCACAGCAGACCAGCACCATCACCCTGGGGTTGGTGACCTGGGTGTGCCACTCGCCTGCTCTGTGGCCTGCTTTGCCCTCCTGTTAAGTGAGGAGACGGCACTGCCCATCCTAGTCACGTGGGCACCAGTGGGGCGGCTCCCATCCTGGGGGAGGGCAGCCAGGCTGCGGACCCAGAGCCTTCCTTAGGAGGAGGCCCGGGGGAAGGGGCTGGCCATGGTCCCTGACTCTAAGGCAGGTGTTTGTCTCCACTGAGTCCATAGTCAACCCAGGTGTGTCACTTCCCTGCTCTGTTCTTTGTTATTTTCTGATTTGTATAAGTGCTTATTTTAACTTGAATTTGAGATTGATCCCTGTTCAGTTCCATGTGGATAATTCTAGCCTTTGTAGCCTTCTGTTGTCTGAGATTTCTTGGTAGAGATCAGGGGAGGTGCACAGTTTATCCAGCTGCTGTTAAATGAGTTCAGCTGTATTTTGCACTAAGTCACTTTGTTGTCACCAAGCTCCTGTGGGGCTGCATGGGATCAGTATTCTTTACAGAATCCCATTAAAAAAGGACTGGTTAGTTGGTTAAACCAACACACTCATTGTTTATCAAAATACTTGCCATGCATGTTTCCTCAAACCTCCCCTGCTTAACCACACACCCAAATGTATAAATGAGACCTGTCTGGACCCCGAAGGGGTTCATCTGTTCCCCACACTGTTGCCACCAGTGTCTTTCCTATCTTCAGATCCAGGACTAGCAGAAAAGCTAGGAGTCTAGGCGAGATCATCTTTTTTTTGTTTGTTTGTTTATTTTTTAATTGAAGGATAATTGCTTTACAGAATTTTGTTCTTTTCTGTCAAACTTCAACATGAACCATCCATAGGTACACATACATCCCTTCCCTTTCGAACCTCCCTCCCATTTCCCTCCCCATCCTACCCCTCTAGGTTGATACAAGATTATTTCTTAGTGAAGACCTAGGAGCTTTATGTAAACCACAGTGAGAAAATGACACTCAAACTGGGTGTAAGCACTTCAGTGTATAGCCCCCGGTCTGTATGTTACTGAGAAATACAAGCCAGACACATGGTGTTCGCGTGCAAGGCTTAGGTACCTTTTCTGTGTTTCACTTGTTGTCATGGATTCAGTAACATGCATCATCACTACAAATGATCTTGGGTGGTGGTACAAGTTGTTTCCTTTTCTCCTTCAAATAGAAAGGTCTGGACGGCTTTGCTGAGAGGTTTTTTACTCTTGCTAGTGATGCTTCTGTGCAGCATCTGGTGATGAGCACAGTCCTTTCATCAGGGCAGTTCATGCCATGCAGGGTTCACGGTGGTGGCGTGGCTCTGCTGTCCTGCCTGACAGGGCCATCTGTTCGCTGGATTTCAGGGAGTTCAGAGCCCAGCTGCAGGGAGGCTCCTGTCCGGGGTCTCTGCACTCAGTGGGGTACTCTCGCTGCTCCATGGCACCGCTTCTCTTGAACAAACAGTCCTTTAAGATGGCATTAAGCTAGAACAAGGCATTTTTTTGTACTTGGCAGATAGCATAGCTAATATATTTTCAAATAAGTTTCTGGTTATAATGTAAAGCCTGTGTGATTGCCTTTTTCACATAGTCTATTGTTAGCCAATTTTACACTTACATCACTCCCTCAGCTTCCAGATATGCAGGAAGAGGTAGAAGATGACACCATGACATATGAACCCTCGACCTCTGCCTCGCTGCTGTCCCTTGGGCTGGACCGGCTGGAGACGGGGTCATTGCCCACAGCCAGTGACGAGGACATCAGGGACGCTCGCAAGTAAGGGGCTGCTCACCTCGTCGTCATTTTCAGGATCCCTGCACCTCTTGTCCTGAAAGAGTTGCAAGGATGAGTGTAAAGGAATCCCACTGGATTTGGTGCCTGTGTTTAGTGGTGAACTTCAGGTGCTGGGGTAGAAGAGCTCAGTGACCTCAGTGATTTTAGAAACATCTGTCTCTACATATTGACTCCTGTGGGAGATTTCTTCCTGCTCTTGCTAGAGGTCTGCCTGGCCTGGGGCACGTTCCTGATGGTTATGCCTCCGTGCCTCTTGGATTTGCTCTTGAGGGTCCCTCCCTTTTCCTCAGGGGTCTCCTCTCAGGAGACTGTCTGTCCCCTCCTGTGACTGACATTGTCCTCATTCAGACCCCACCTGCTGAGCTCCCGTCGTGAGCCAGGCAGCCCTCGATGGAGGGCACATGTGGTCACCTGACCAGCAGCCCTGCACAGTGACGGTCGCTCTCCTGCCACGGCGAGGACAGTCACCCTGCGGGAGGCGGGGGGAACTGCCCAGAACTGGGGAGCTTGCCTTCTCTAGGAGCATTGTCACCTGCCGAGCAGCGACCCTGAGGGAGGGTCGGAGCACTCTCTGCACCAGCTCGTCTGTGTGAAGCTTTCCTTGGGGGAGAGCTCCAGTCAGAGAATCTCAGCTTCTTGGGGCCATTGTTTGTGGCCGGAAGCCTGCATTGCTCATGTGGAGTGTGGTTGGTTAGGGAGACTCTACTCTCTGCTGCAAGGTTGAGGCGTGGATGTTGCTGGGTGGCCGGTTCTATCAGTAGGTCTTGTGGAGGGGTGTGTTTGCACAAGGGTGCCAGTTAAAGGTCGTTTTCTTTCCCCGAAGCTTGACGGGCTCTCAGGACGGCCCCGGGGGCAACCCCAGAAACAGCAACAGCAGCCAGGACTCGCTGCAGAAAGCTCCCCAAAAGAAGGGCATCAAGTCCTCCATTCATAATTTTTTTGGCAAGAAGAAAAAGCGCCGGCCTGGACGCACCAGCAAGGAGGCGTTAGAACCAGGTGGGTGCTTCACCGTTCAGAGGGAGGAGGGTCTGCATATATGTCCCTTCTGTGTCTCCCTCGCTGTCCCCACGAGGCTCCTGTCACTCACTGTGTGTCCTCCTGGGAGGAACGGAGGAGGTGTCTGTCTTCTTTAGGGTCTGAGATGATCAGATCAGTTGATGAGTGGATGGGTAAATGGATGGATGAATTAAGAGTGGATGGATAGATGGATTACTGAGTGGATGGCTGGATGAACAGATGGCTGGCTGGATGGGTGGATGAACCGAGCATGGAATGAATAAAGCAGATGTTTATACTTCAATGAGAAACATATTCTACGAAATGGATGGAGCAGGAGCTGGGCAATGATTGTTTCCTCCAAAACAGTGACAAGTGTTTGGAAACGGCCTAAGTGCTCATCAGTGAGGAGTGAGGTACAATTTGTTCCACAAAGAACAGCATCCCCTCCTTCCTGCCACATTCCTCATCCCCAGGAGCTCATGAGGGCTTCTGCCTATGCCTCCCACCACAGCCCACAGCCACGCAGGTCCTCCTGGGGTCTCTTCATCACACAGTGTTATCATCAGACCCCCATCTCACTCGGCTTCATCTCCTTAAGGACAGGGTATGTTCCTGCCTCTTCAGCCAGATATTTGTTGAGTGTCTTCTTTTTGCTGGGTGTGGGATTTACAGGGTAAGTAAAACAGATGTGGTCTGGAGCACACTGAAGTGAGAAGAGAGAAAAAGGAACAGATTATTAAATGCTATCCCTATTATTAGTAAATACAGCACTGAGATGGATGGCGCATTGATTATATACCAGATGCTGTGTGTGCCCCTTACCAAGCAGGTGCTGCCACCTCCCGATTTACAGAGGAGGAGACAGTGATGGTCACGGTGAGGGAGTGGTGAGGGCAGGTTCACATCCACGCAGTGGGACCATGTGCTTTGCCGAGCCCCAGCCACCTCTCTGGTGGATGCAACAGGAATGAGATGGTTCTATGGCATCACTGATTCGATGGACATGAGTTTGAGCAAACTCCAGGAGACAGTGAATTACAGCAAAGCCTGGAGTGCTGCAGTCCACAGAGTGGCAAAGAGTTAGACACAACTGAGTGACTGAACTAAAACCCAAGTGTGTGCTAAACTGCTTCAATCATGTCTGACTCTTTGTGACCCCAGGGACTGTAGCCCACTAGCTCCTCTGTCCATTGGATTCTCCAGGCAAGAATACTGGAATGGGTTGCCATGCCCTTCTCCAGGGCATCTTCTCAACCCAGGCATCGAACCCACATCTGTCGTTATCTCTTGCAGTGGCAGGCAGGATGTATACTGCTAGCATCACGTGGAAGGCCCCAAGGAATGCTGACAACTAAGAAATGCAGAAAATAAGGGCTGCTCCTATGGTAAACTGGAAGAGCAGCAAGCACCGGTTGAAAAGAGGAAAACACACGAAGAGTGACAACAGTGCCGACAGAAACAAGCCAGGATGTGTTCACCCACACAAAGAAAATATCTGTGCCATTCAGAGGAGGAGCCCGTCAGCTTTTGGAGGGACAGTTGGAACCGGAATGAAAACTGAGGCCATGATCAACAGTGCCCACCCATATGGCCCAAGTAGCGTGGTGTCACTCACCAGCTTCCTGTGTCCCCAGAGCTGCTGTGGGTGACATCTGAGTGCTGAGGCCAGGCAACGTCCCCAAGTGAGCTAAGGCATCCCTGCTCTCCTTGCAGTGCTGCTGTGGGGCTCTCTGTGGGTGGACACCCTCATCCCCTGCTCTGCCACCCACTGGGGCCCGGCTGACCCCTGGGATCCTTTCAGCCCTTGAGCTTGGGTGTTTCTAGCCCTCTGCCATGCCGGATTGGGACACAACTCAGGACTTGGGCTTGAGATATCAAGGAGACTGCGAATCTGGAAGGACACAGCCCTGGGGCCCTGGAGTGACCATGTGAGAAGAGCAGGAGAGCAAATCCCCCTCAGAGAGGAAGCAGAGCTGGGGAACGTGCTCACACCCACCGCTGCCTCTGGCACAAATGCCTTTTCTTTGCCTCTCCTTGGCCTGAAATAGACCAGCTGCTGCTGCTCTGCAGGTGATTCCTAACAATGCACATCCTGCAAGAGCTATTGTCCTGTTGCTCTTGGGCTGCTAAGTGTGCTCAGGAGCGTCAGACTAGTGGGGCTGCCTCGCCTGATGCTGGGGGAGGGCCTGATGCTGCACTAGGGCCTGATGGTGGAGGAGGGCCTGATGGAAAACTAGGGTCTGATGGTTGGGGAATGTCTGGTTCTGGACTAAGGCCCTTTGCTGGAGAGTCTGATGCTGGAGGAGGGCCTGATGCTGGAGGAGGGCCCTGATGCTGGGGTGGGATTGTCTGATGCTGGACTAGGGCCTGATGCTGAAGGAGGGCCTGATGCTGGGGGAGGGCCTGATACTGGACTAAGACCTGATGCTGGAGGAGGGCCTGATGCTGGAGAAGGGCCTGATGCTGGAGGAGGGCCTGATACTGGAATAAGACCTGATGCTGGGGGAGGGCCTGATGCTGGACGAGGGCCTGATGCTGAACGAGGGCATGATGGTGGCATAGGGCCTGATGCTGGACGAGGGCCTGATGCTGGACGAGGGCATGATGGTGGCATAGGCCCTGATGCTGGGGGAGGGCCTGATACTGGGCTAAGACCTGATGCTGGGGGAGGGCCTGATGCTGCAAGACGGTCTGATGCTGGATGAGGGCATGACGGTGGACTAGGGCCTGATGCTGGGGGAGGGCCCTGATAAAGGGCAGGAATGTCTGATGCTGGAATAAGGCCTGTTGCTAGGGGAGGGCCTGATGCTGAAGGAAGGCATGATGCTGGAGGAGGGCCTGATGCTGGACGAGGGCCTGATCCTGGGAGAGGCCCTGATGCTGGGGGCAGGGTGTGATGCTGGGGGAAGTCCTGATGCTCGACTAACATCTGATGCTGTTGGGAAGTCTGATGATGGTGGCAGCCTGCTCCCAGATGTAAAGAGTTGTGATTAAAAATCTCTATGAGAAATCTTTTTTTCATACTTTCCTGACCACCTTGCTATGTTCTTTTTTCCTGAAGCATAATTGCTGTGCAATATCGATTTGATTTCTGCCATACAGCAACATGAATTTGCCATAGGTGTACGTGTGTCCCCTCCCTCTTGAATCTCCCTCCCATCTCCCCCTGCTACATCCTTGTTTCTATGGATATATGAACAATAAAGACTGTTGATTGTTGATTAAAATACCATGAAAAGCTCCCACACACAAGTGTGCACATGCACACTCTCTAGTGCATCATTCGGGTCCACGTCAAGGTTGCCCTTGGCCACCCCGCCCTGGGATCCACGGTGAGCCTTGACACCGGCACTTTGTTCCCACCCTCGGCCCACTGCCCACGCCTCAGCAGCAGAGGGGCCCTGTCCCCGCAGGTGCCAAAGTGATGGAGTCCCTTGTCTCCGGAGCCAAGGACATGAATACCAGGTCGGTTGTCCTTTGGGGACCCTTATACTTCCGCCTTCTAGCCTTTCCATTGTATCCATCCATTTGTCTTAACAGAATGTCCGTGTGATGACACAGGTTCCCATTACCAGCTCGGGTCTAATCTCACTGAGAGTACAGCTTACCCTCAGCACTCTTTATTGGCAGTGGGAAATTTTGCTTCAGTACTTTATTGAAAGATAGCAATAAATAATACTGTGATTAAAAAATAGTTCAAAAGTAGACTGTACATACTTTGTCACATATTCAGGAAGTTCACAAAAGATTAATAGAAAATCAGAATGTTAACAATGAATTGTGCAAGTAAAGGCAGAACACACATGTAAAGAGACATGCCGTCTGTGTCTACTGAGATATCAGCTGCATAATAAGACACCATGATCTGAAAAGGCACCATGATCTGAATGCATCTCTTGCTGGCTTTTTTAATGTGCTGCTGAAAAAGTAAAAGTTACATTTGCTACTTATACTATCCAAAATGGCTATGTCATCAAAATCTAAAAATGTATGCCTAGGTCCATTCTTTAAACATGTTTACAAACAGATGTAAAAAGATGATTTACATCCAAAAAATAAGGCCTTTGTCAGAGCTGCACGATGCTGTCTGTCTGTCAGGGATGTGGCGCCTTCACTGTCCAGCTCAATGGCTCCCCAGTGGGTGCAGGGCATCCTGATTGGTCCTCGAGGAGTCTCACCAGAGAGGAGGGATCTGGGTCCACAGAGACTAGGTTACAGGAGAGATTTTCATAGTCTTCTTCTAGTAATCCTTTCAGCCCAAATTTCATTAGAAGCTCACATCTAACACCCAGTACTTTTAAATCACTTCACGCTGCAGACAAAAACATTTCTTCCCAGAAAGAAAGTACAGTTTAGGTAAAAGCTAGGAGTCTAGGCGAGATAATCTTTTTTTTTTTTTTAGTTTATTTTTTAATTGAAGGATAATTGCTTTACAGAATTTTGTTCTTTTCTGTCAAACCTCAACATGAACCATCCATAGGTACACATACATCCCTTCCCTTTCGAACTTCCCTCCCATTTCCCTCCCCATCCCGCCCCTCTAGGTTGATACAAGATTATTTCTTACTGAAGACCTAGGAGAGCTTTATGTAAGCCACAGTGAGCAAATTACACTCAAACTGGGTGTAAGCACTTCAGTGTGTAGCCCCCGGTCTGTATGTTACTGAGAAATACAAGCCAGACACATGGTGTTTGCGTGGAGGGCTTAGGTACCTTTTCTGTGTTTCACTTGTTGTCATTGGTTCAGTAACATGCATCATCATTACAAATGATCTTGGGTGGTGGTACAAGCTGTTTCCTTTTCTCCTTCAAATAGAAAGGTCTGGACGGCTTTGCTGATAGGTTTCTTACTCTTGCTAGTGATGCTTCGTGCAGCATCTGGTGATGAGCACAGTCCTTTCATCAGGGCAGTTCATGCCATGCAGGGTTCACGGTGGTGGCGTGGCTCTGCTGTCCTGCCTGGCAGAGCCATCTGTTCGCTGGATTTCAAGGAGTTCAGAGCCCGGCTGCAGGGAGGCTCCCGTCCAGGGTCTCTGCACTCAGTGGGGTGCTCTCACTGCTCCACGGCACCACTTCTCTTGAACAAACAGTCCTTTAAGATGGCATTAAGCTAGAACAAGGCTTTTTTTTTTACTTGGCAGATAGCATAGCTAACATATTTTCAAATAAGTTTCTGGTTATAATGTAAAGCCTGTGTGATTGCCTTTTTCGACATAGTCTATTGTTAGCCAATTTTACACTTACCTCACTCCCTCAGCTTCCAGACATGCAGGAAGAGGTAGAAGATGACACCATGACATATGAACCCTTGACCTCCGCCTCGCTGCCGTCCCTTGGGCTGGACCAACTGGACACGGGGTCACTGCCCACAGCCAGCGACGAGGACATCAGGGATGCTTGCAAGTAAGGAGCCTGCTTGCCTCGTTATCAGTTTCAGGAGCCCTGCCCCTCTTGTCCTGAAAGAGTTGCAAGGATGATTGTAAAGGAATCCCACTGTATTCAGTGCCTGTGTTTAGTGGTGAACTTCAGGTGCTGGGGTAGAAGAGCTCAGTGACCTCAGTGATTTTAGAAAACATCTGTCTCTATGTATTGACTCCTGTGGGAGATTTCTTCCTTCTGTTGCTAGAGGTCTGCCCGGCCTGGGGCACGTTCCTGATGGTTATGCCTCCGTGCCTCTCGGATTTGCTCTTGAGGGTCCCTCCCTTTTCCTCAGGGGTCTCCTCTCAGGAGACTGTCTGTCCCCTCCTGTGACTGACATTGTCCTCATTCAGACCCCCACCTGCTGAGCTCCCATTGTGAGCCAGACAGCCCTTGATGGAGGGCACATGTGGTCACCTGACCAGCAGCTTTGCACAGTGACTGTCGTTCTCCTGCCACGGCGAGGATGGTCACCCTGCGGGAGGCGGGGGTAACTGCCCAGAACTGGGGAGCTTGCCTTCTCTGGGAGCGTTGTCACCTGCCGAGCAGCGACCCTGAGGGAGGGTCAGAGCGCCCTCTGCACCAGCTCGTCTGTGTGAAGCTCTCCTTGGGGGAGAGCTCCAGTCAGAGAATCTCAGCTTCCGGGGGCCATTGTTTGTGGCCGGAAGCTTGCATTGCTCATGTGGAGTGTGGTTGGTGAGGGAGACTCTACTCTCTGCTGCGAGGTTGAGGCGTGGGTGTTGCTGGGTGGCCGGTTCTATCAGTAGGTCTTGTGGAGAGGTGTGTGTTTGCACAAGGGTGCCAGTTAAAGGTCGTTTTCTCTCCCAGAAGCTCGACGGGCTCTCAATTTGGCCCCAGGGGCAACCCCAGCAACAGCAACAGCAGCCAGGACTCACTGCAAAAAGCCCCCAAAAAGAAGGGCATCAAGTCCTCCATCCATCATTTTTTTGGCAAGAAGAAAAAGGGCCGGCCTGGACACACCAGCAAGGAGGCGTTAGGACCAGGTGGGTGCTTCACCATTCAGAGGGAGGAGGGTCTGCATATATGTCCCTTCTGTGTCTCCCTCGCTGTCCCCACGAGGCTCCTGTCACTCACACTGTGTGTCCTCCTGGGAGGAGCGGAGGAGGTGTCTGTCTTCTTTAGGGTCCGAGATGATCAGATCAGTTGATGAGTGGATGGGTGAATGGATGGATGAATTAAGAGTGGATGGATAAATGGATTACTGAGTGGATGGCTGGATGAACAGATGGCTGGCTGGATGGGTGGATGAACGGAGCATGGAGTGAATAAAGCAGATGTTTATACTTCAATGAGAAATATATTCTACGAAATGGATGGAGTAGGAGCTGGGCAATGATTGTTTCCTCCAGAACAGTGACAAGTGTTTGGAAACGGCCTAAGTGCTCATCAGTGAGGAGTGAGGTACAATTTGTCCCACAAGGAACAGCATCCCCTCCTTCCTGCCACATTCCTCATCCCCAGGAGCTCATGAGGGCTTCTGCCTATGCCCCCCACTGCAGCCCACAGCCACGCAGGTCCTCCTGGGGTCTCTTCATCACACAGTGTTATCATCAGGCCCCCATCTCACTTGGCTTCATCTCCTTAAGGACAGGATATGTTCCTGCCTCTTCAGCCGGATATTTGTTGAGTGTCTTCTTTTGCTGGGTGTGGGATTTACAGGGTAAGTAAAACAGATGTGGTCTGGAGCACACTGAAGTGAGAGAGAGAAAAAGGAGCAGATTATTAAATGCTATCCCTATTATTAGTAAATACAGCACTGAGATGGATGGCGCATTGATTATATACCAGATGCTGTGTGAGCCCCTTACCAAGCAGGTGCTGCCACCTCCCGATTTACAGAGGAGGAGACAGTGATGGTCACGGTGAGGGAGTGGTGAGGGCAGGTTCACATCCACGCAGTGGGACCATGCGCTTTGCCGAGCCCCAGCCACCTCTCTAGTGGATGCAACAGGAATGAGATGGTTCTATGGCATCACTGATTCGATGGACATGAGTTTGAGCAAACTCCAGGAGACAGTGAATTACAGCAAAGCCTGGAGTGCTGCAGTCCACAGAGTGGCAAAGAGTTGGACACAACTGAGTGACTGAACTAAAACCCAAGTGTGTGCTAAACTGCTTCAATCGTGTCTGATTCTTTGTGACCCCAGGGACTGTAGCCCACTAGCTCCTCTGTCCATTGGATTCTCCAGGCAAGAATACTGGAATGGATTGCCATGCCCTTCTCCAGGGCATCTTCTCAACCCAGGCATCGAACCCACATCTGTCACTATCTCTTGCAGTGGCAGGCAGGATGTATACTGCTAGCATCACCTGGAAAGCCCCAGGGAACGCTGACAACTAAGAAATGCAGAAAATAAGGGCTACTCCTATGGTAAACTGGAAGGACAGCAAGCACTGGTTGAAAAGAGGAAAACACACGAAAAGCGACAACAGTGCCGACAGAAACAAGCCGGGATGTGTTCACTCACACAAAGAAAATATCTGTGCCATTCAGAGGAGGAGCCCGTCAGCTCTTGGAGGGACAGTTGGAACCGGAATGAAAACTGAGGCCATGATCAACAGTGCCCACCCATACGGCCCGAGTGGCGTGGTGTCACTCACCAGCTTCCTGTGTCCCCAGAGCTGCTGTGGTTGACATCTGAGTGCTGAGGCCAGGCAACGTCCTCAAGTGAGCTAAGGCATCCCTGCTCTCCTTGCAGTGCTGCTGTGGGGTTCTCTGTGGGTGGACACCCTCATCCCCTGCTCTGCCACCCACTGGGGCCCAGCTGTCCCCCTGGGATCCTTTCAGCCCTTGAGCTTGGGTGTTCCCAGCCCTCTGCCATGCTGGACTGGGACACAACTCAGGACTTGGGCTTGAGATATCAAGGAGACTGTGAATCTGGAAGGACACAGCCATGGGGCCCTGGAGTGACCATGTGAGAAGAGCAGGAGAGCAAATCTCCCTCAGGGAAGAAGCAGAGCTGGGGAACGTGCTCACACCCACCGCTGCCTCTGGCACAAATGCCTCTTCTTTGCCTCTCCTTGGCCTGAAATAGACCCCAGCTGCTGCTGCTCCGCAGGTGATTCCTAACAATGCACATCCTGCAAGAGCTATTGTCCTGTTGCTCTTGGTCTGCTAAGTGTGCTCAGGAGCGTCAGACTAGTGGGGCTGCCTCGCCTGATGCTGGGGTAGGGCCTGATGCTGGGGGAGGGCCTGATGCTGGACTAGGGCCTGATGGTGGAGAAGGGCCTGATGGCGAACTAGGGTCTGATGGTTGGGGAAGGTCTGGTTCTGGACTAAGGCCCTTTGCTGGAGGGTCTGATGCTGGAGGAGGGCCTGATGCTGGAGGAGGGCCC
>SJYG01001521.1:44850-121462 GCA_006410535.1 Litocranius walleri
GGAGGGCCTGATACTGGACTAAGACCTGATGCTGGGGGAGGGCCTGATGCTGGAAGACAGCCTGATGCTGGACGAGGGCATGATGGTGGCATAGGGCCTGATGCTGGGGGAGGGCTTGATACTGGACTAAGACCTGATGCTGGGGGAGGGCCTGATGCTGCAAGATGGCCTGATGCTGGACGAGGGCATGATGGTGGACTAGAGCCTGATGCTGGGGGTGGGCCCTGATAAAGGGCAGGAATGTCTGATACTGGACTAAGGCCTGTTGCTAGAGGAGAGCCTGATACTGGACTAAGGCCTGATGCTAGGGGAGGGCCTGATGCTGAAGGAGGGCATGATGCTGGAGGAGGGCCTGATGCTGGACGAGGGCCTGATCCTGGGGAAGGCCCTGATGCTGGGGGAAGGGTGTGATGCTGGGGGAAGTCCTGATGCTCGACTAACATCTGATGGTGTTGGGAAGTCTGATGATGGTGGCAGCCTGCTCCCAGATGTAAAGAGTTGTGATTACAAATCTCTACGAGAAATCTTTTTTTCATACTTTCCTGACCACCTTGCTATGTTCTTTTTTTCTGAAGCATAATTTCTATGCAATATCGATTTGATTTCTGCCAAACAGCAACATGAATTCGCCATAGGTGTACGTGTGTCCCCTCCCTCTTGAATCTCCCTCCCATCTCCCCCTGCTACATCCTTGTTTCTATGGATATATGAACAATAAAGACTGTTGATTAAAATACCATGAAAAGCTCCCACACACAAGTGTGCACATGCACACTCCCTAGTGCATCATTCGGGTCCACGTCAGGGTTGCCCTTGGCCACCCCGCCCTGGGATCCATGGTGAGCCTTGACACCGGCACTTTGTTCCCACCTTCGGCCCACTGCCCACGCCTCAGCAGCAGAGGGGCCCTGTCTCCACAGGTGCTGAAGTGATGGAGTCCCTTGTCTCTGGATCCAAGGACATGAATACCAGGTTGGTCGTCCTTTGGGGACCCTTATACTTCCGCCTTCTAGCCTTTCCATTGTATCCATCCATTTGTCTTAACAGAATGTCCGTGTGATGACACAGAGGTTCCCATTACCAACTCTGGTCTGTTCTCACTGAGAGTACAGCTTACCCTCGGCACTCTTTATTGGCAGTGAGAAATTTTGCTTCAGTACTTTATTGAAAGAAAGCAATAAATAATACTGTGATAAAAAATAGTTCAAAAGTAGACTGTACATACTTTGTCACATATTCAGGAAGTTCACAAAAGATTAATAGAAAATCAGAATGTTAACAATGAATTGTGCAAGTAAAGGCAGAACACACATGTAAAGAGACATGCCGTCTGTGTCTACTGAGATATCAGCTGCATAATAAGACACCATGATCTGAAAAGGCACCATGATCTGAATGCATCTCTTGCTGGCTTTTTTAATGTGCTGCTGAAAAAGTAAAAGTTACATTTGCTACTTATACTATCCAAAATGGCTATGTCATCAAAATCTAAAAATGTATGCCTAGGTCCATTCTTTAAACATGTTTACAAACAGATGTAAAAAGATGATTTACATCCAAAAAATAAGGCCTTTGTCAGAGCTGCACGATGCTGTCTGTCTGTCAGGGATGTGGCGCCTTCACTGTCCAGCTCAATGGCTCCCCAGTGGGTGCAGGGCATCCTGATTGGTCCTCGAGGAGTCTCACCAGAGAGGAGGGATCTGGGTCCACAGAGACTAGGTTACAGGAGAGATTTTCATAGTCTTCTTCTAGTAATCCTTTCAGCCCAAATTTCATTAGAAGCTCACATCTAACACCCAGTACTTTTAAATCGCTTCACACTGCAGACAAAAACATTTCTTCCCAGAAAGAAAGTACAGTTTAGGTCAGTCATGAAAATACAACAATTGGTTGAAATTAAGTTACTCATTTCAGAGTGATTGGTGGAGAGCTTGGTTACATTCTGGAAGGATAATGCACACCGTGTCATGAGGATTTTACAGTCACAGTAAAACCCCTTCTCTCATGGTTTAACATTTAAAAGTTAAACAAGAATAATTACAATAAATGCATCATTTGCAAAGCCCTATATTTGTTCATGGGATTTATACAGACAAGTATTACAGTACAATCATTTGAAAGACTAAAATCAGGTATCAGAACATGAACTGATCTGAAAGGATATTCATAACCTGGATATACAAGAAAAAGTAAGTATATAAATGAAGTCATAAGTTTACATAAATATAAGAAACATTAAGTTTTAAAATACTTTCTCTATGGTATTCATGAATTTTTCACTAATTAAAAACTGTAATAAAATATCTTATGGTCCATATAACAAGTATTGATAGATTAAAGACTGCATCAACAGCGGCGGCAGTAGCAACAGCAACAGCAGGAGAAGGGGGGCAGCAGCAGCAGCAACAGTGGCGGCAACAGCTGCAGAAGTGGTGCAGCAACAGCAGCAGCATCAGTGGCGGTATCAGCCACAGAAGTGGTGCAGCAGCTGCAGCAGAAGGGGTGCAACAGCAACAGCAGCAGCAGCAGCAGCATCAGACACAGAAGTGGTGCAGCAGCAGCAGCAGTGGTGGCATCAGCAGCTGCAAAAGGGGTTTGCAACAGCAGCAGCAGTGGCGGCATCAGCTGCAGAAGTGGTGATGCACCAGCAGCAGCAGCGGCAGCAATGGTGGCATCGGNGCAGCAGTGGTGGCATCAGCAGCTGCAAAAGGGGTTTGCAACAGCAGCAGCAGTGGCGGCATCAGCTGCAGAAGTGGTGATGCACCAGCAGCAGCAGCGGCAGCAATGGTGGCATCGGCAGCACAAGGGAACAGCAGCAGCAGCAGCAGCAGCTGCAGAAGGGGGGCAGCAGCAGCAGCAGCGGCATCAGACGCAGAAGTGGTGCAGCAGCAGCAGCAGTGGCAGCATCAGCAGCTGCAAAAGGGGTTTGCAACAGCAGCAGCAGTGGCGGCATCAGCTGCAGAAGTGGTGCAGCAACAGCAGCGGCAGCGGCAGCAATGGTGGCATCAGCAGCACAAGGGAACAGCAGCAGCAGCAGAAACAGCGGCAGCTGCAGAATGGGTGCAGCAGCAGCAGCAGTGGCGGCATCAGCCACAGAAGTGGTGCAGCAGCAGCAGCAGCAGCAGTGGCAGCAACAGGGGTTTGCAGCAGCAGCAAGAGTGGCGGTAGCAGCAGCAGAAGGGAAACAGCAGCAGCGGCATCAGCAGCAGAAGGGGGGCAGCAGCAGCAGCAACGGCAGTATCAGCCACAGAAGTGGTGCAGCAGCAGCAGTGGCAGAAGCAGCTGCAGCAGAAGGGAAACAGCAGCAGCGACATCAGCAGGAGAAGGGGGCAGCAGCAGTAGCAGCAGCAGCAACGGCGGCGGCATCAGCCGCAGAAGTGGTGCAACAACAGCAGCAGCATCAGCAGTGGTATCAGTCACAGAAGTGGTGCAGCAGCAGCAGCAGTGGCGGAAGCAGCTGCAGCAGAAGGGGTGCAACAGCAACAGCAGCAGCAGCAGCAGCAGCGGCATCAGACGCAGAAGTGCAGCAGCAGCAGCGTCAGTGTCAGCAGCTGCAAAAGGGGTTTGCAACAGCAGCAGCAGTGGCGGCATCAGCTGCAGAAGTGGTGCAGCAACAGCAGCGGCAGCGGCAGTGATGGCGGCATCAGCAGCACAAGGGAACAGCAGCAGCAGCAGCAGCAACAGCGGCAGCTGCAGAAGGGGTGCAGCAGCAGCAGCGGTGGCGGCATCAGCCGCAGAAGTGGTGCAGCAGCAGCAGTGGCAGAAGCAGCTGCAGCAGAAGGGGTGCAACAGCAACAGTAGCAGCAGCAGCGGCATCAGATGCAGAAGAGGTGCAGCAGCAGCAGCATCGGCAGTGGCAGCAACAGCAGGAGAAGGGGGGCAACAGCAGCAGCAACAGCGGTGGCATCAGCCACAGAAGTGGTGCAGCAACAGCAGCAGCAGCAGCGGCGGTATCAGCCACAGAAATGGTGTAGCAGCAGCAGTGGCAGAAGCAGCTGCAGCAGAAGGGGTGCAACACAACAGCAGCAGCAGCAGCGGCATCAGACGCAGAAGTGCAGCAGCAGCAGCAGCGTCAGCGTCAGCAGCTGCAAAAGGGGTTTGCAACAGCAGCAACAGTGGTGGCATCAGCTGCAGAAGTGGTGAGGCACCAGCAGCAGCAGTGGCAGCATCAGCAGCAGAAGGGGGGCAGCAGCAGCAGCAGCAACGGCGAGGGAACAGCAGGAGAAGGGGAGCAGCAGCAGCAGCAATGGTGGTGGCAGCAGCTGCAAAGGGTTCAGCAGCAGCAGCAGCAGCGGCAGTATCAGCCACAGAAATGGTGCAGCAGCAGCAGCAGCTGTGGCGGCAGCAACAGAAGGGGTCAGCATCAGCAGCAACAGCGATGGCAACAGCTGCAAAATGGGTGTATCAGCAGCAGCGGCGGCAGCGGCAGCGGCAACAGCAGGAGAAGGGGGGTATCAGCAGCAGCAGCAATGGCAACGGCAGTAGTTCCAGAAGGGGTGCAGCAGCAGAAGCAGCAGCAGAAGGGGGGCAGCAGCCTCAGCGGCAGCATCAGCAGCTGCAGAAGTGGTGTAGTAGCAGCAGCAGCAGTGGCGGTGGCGGCAGCAGCAGAAGGGGGGCAGCAGCAGTGGCATAAGCAGTAGAAGGGGGCAGCAGCAGCAGCAGAAGCAGCAACAGCGATGGCAGAAACTGCAGAAGGGGTGCAGCTGCGGTGGCGGTGGCAGCAGCAGCAGAAGGGGGTAACAGCAGCAGCAGCAGGAGCAAGGGGCCGGCAGCAGGGGTTTGCAGCAGCAGCAGCGGTGGAAGCAGCAGCAGAAGGGAAACAGCAGCATCGGCAGCAGCAGCAGAGGGGGGCAGCAGCAGCAGAATCAGCAGTAGAAGGGGGCAGCAGCAGCAGCAGCCACGGCCACGGCAGCAGCTGCAGAAGAGGTGGTGCAGCAGCAGCAGCATTGGTGGCAGCAGCAACAGCAGGAGAAGGGGGGAAGCAGCAGCAGCAGCGGCAGCATCAGCTGCAGAAGTGGTGATGCACCAGCAGCAGCAGCGGCAGCATCAGCAGCAGAAGGGGGGCAGCAGCAGCAGCAGCAACGGCAGTATCAGCCACAGAAGTGGTGCGGCAGCAGCAGCAGTGGCGGAAGCAGCTGCAGCAGAAGGGGTGCAACAGCAACAGCAGCAGCAGCAGTGGCATCAGACGCAGAAGTGCAGCAGCAGCAGCAGCGTCAGCGTCAGCAGCTGCAAAAGGGGTTTGCAACAGCAGCAGCAGTGGCAGCATCAGCTGCAGAAGTGGTGCAGCAACAGCAGCGGCAGCAGCAGCAACGGTGGCATCAGCAGCACAAGGGAACAGCAGCAGCAGCAGCAGCAACAGTGGCAGCTGCAGAAGGGGTGCAGCAGCAGCAGCAGCAGCAGTGGCAGCAACAGGGGTTTGCAGCAGCAGCAAGAGTGGCGGTAGCAGCAGCAGAAGGGAAACAGCAGCAGCGGCATCAGCAGCAGAAGAGGGGCAACAGCAGCAGCATCGGCGGCGGCAGCAACAGCAGGAGAAGGGGGGCAGCAGCAGCAGCAACAGCGGTGGCAGCCACAGAAGTGGTGCAGCAACAGCAGCAACAGCAGCGGTGGTATCAGCCACAGAAATGGTGCACCAGCAGCAGTGGCAGAAGCAGCTGCAGCAGAAGGGGTGCAACACAACAGCAGCAGCAGCAGCGGCATCAGACGCAGAAGAGGTGCAGCAGCAGCAGCATCGGCGGCGGCAGCAACAGCAGGAGAAGGGGGGCAGCAGCAGCAGCAACGGCGGTGGCAGCCACAGAAGTGGTGCAGCAACAGCAGCAACAGCAGCGGTGGTATCAGCCACAGAAATGGTGTAGCAGCAGCAGTGGCAGAAGCAGCTGCAGCAGAAGGGGTGCAAAACAACAGCAGCAGCAGCAGCGACACCAGACGCAGAAGTGGTGCAGTAGCAGCGGCGGTGGCGTCAGCAGCTGCAAAAGGGGTTTGAAACAGCAGCAACAGTGGCGGCATCAGCTGCAGAAGTGGTGAGGCACCAGCAGCAGCAGCGGCAGCATCAGCAGCAGAAGGGGGGCAGCAGCAGCAGCAATGGCGGTGGCAGCAGCTGCAAAGGGTTCAGCAGCAGCAACAGCAGCAGCAACGGTGGTGACAGCAGCTGCAGAATGGGTGCATCAGCAGCAGCAGAAGCAATGGTGGCATCATCAGCAGCAGAAGGGGAGCAGCAGCAGCAGCAGCAGTGGTGGGGGCAGCAGCCGCAGAAGTGATGAGGCAGCAGCAGCAGAAGCAGCCGTGGCAGTATCAGCCGCAGAATTGGTGCAGCAGCAGCAGCAGTGGTGGTGAAAGAATCAGCCGCAGAAGTTGTGCAGCAGCAGAAGCAGTAGCAGTGGCAGCAACAGCAGGAGAAGGGGGGCAGCAGCAGCAGCAGCAGCGGTGGTGGCATCAGCTGCTGAAGTGGTGCAGCAACAGCAGCAGCAGCGGCGGTGGCAGCAGCTGCAGAAGGGGTGCAGCTGCAGCAGGAGCAGCAGCGGTGGTGTCACACGTGCGAGTGTGACACCACCACAGGGGAGGCAGGCCTCGTTTCGCCTGGAGACATGCACAGCCACTTTCCTCCCCAGCTGCAGCAGCAGTGTCCGGCTCACCATTGAGCCAATACAGGGATCTGTGGCTTGCCCTCGAGGTACCCCAGGGCTGTCACATTTGCCAGCATATCGGGAGTCGAGCCTCAGGGTGACAGTGAAGGCAGTGCAGGGCAGTCAGTTTCAAATGGAGTGGACTAAGCATTTGTGGGTCTTAGGCAATGGTGACCCGACTCCTGAGGCTCCTCTCGTCTCCTGGTGTGAGCACCTCCTCTTGGGATGCAAGCTGAGCACCAGGAACCCTTTTCTGACAGAGCAGGGAAAGGGCCCCTCATCTGGAGCTGAGCAGGGTAAAATGGTGCTCCTCTTCTGTTGCGGCGGGACCTTCGGGTTTCCTTTCGAGTGTTGACGGGTAAGGCAGGGAACTTCTTGAGTCACAGCAAGGTGTGAAGGAGCCTTTCGAGGACCTAGAGGGAAGTTGTGATTTCCACCGAGACGCCGCAGCGGACATGGGCCTCACGCCGCCTGCAGGGGAGAAGCATCTGGTTTTTCTCGAGTTGTGGTGGAGTCCACTCGAGTTACGATGTGGACACCAAGGATCTGCCCCTGTGGCTTCGGGAGAGACCAGTCTCCGTGCAAGTTGTGAGCCTCCTGTGGGCATTCCTCCCCAGTCGTCGCCGGGTCCTCAGTCTTTGTCTGGTTTTGAGGCTGGTGCCTGAGCTTGCCTCACACGTGCTGAAATAGGTCTTGGGGTTCCCCTGCAGCCCCCACAGAGGAGTCAGGCCTCATCTCGCCTGGAGACGTGCAAGGCCCCTTTCGTCCCCAACTGCAGCAGCAGTTTCTGGCTCCACGTCAAGCGGACCCTGGGATTTCTGGCTTTCCCTCGAGTTACCCCAGGGCTGTCACACGTACCAGTGTGTCAGGAGGCGCGCCTCGGGGTGACAGTCGAGGCAGTACGGGGCATTCAGGTTTATCTGGAGTGGACGAGGCAATCTGGGGCCTTGGGGAATGTTCGCCCGACTCCTGAGGCTCCTCCCAACTCTCTTAGTGTGAGTGGCTCCTCTTGGGATGCGAGAGGAGCGCTGGGAACCCTTTCCCGATGGAGCAGGGAAAGCGACCCTCATCTGGAGCTGAGCATGGAAAAACGGGGATTCTCTTGAGTTGCGATGGGACCCTCGGGTTTCCTCTCCAGTGGGGACGGGTGGGGCAGTGCACATCTTGGGTCACAGGAAGGGTGTGAAGGAGTCTTTCGAGGTCCAAGAAGAAAGGGGTGATATCCCCCGTGATGCCGCAGCAGACAAGGGCCTCAACCCGCCTGCAGAGGAGAAGAAGTTTCTGATTTTCTCGAGTTGTGGCCTGGTTCTCTCAAATTACAACGGGGACCCCAGGGACCCATGCTTGTGTCTTTAGGAGAGTCCAGTCCCGTGAGAATTGCGAGACGCCTCTGGGGATTCCTCCCCATTCGTCCCCGGGGCCTCAGTCCTCGTCTGGTGCTGAGCCTGGAGCCTGAGATTTTCTTGTCCGTGCTGATATAGGTCTTGCAGTTCCCCTGGAGCCCCCACAGGGGAGGCAGGCCTCGTTTCGCCTGGAGACATGCACAGCCACTTTCCTCCCCAGCTGCAGCAGCAGTGTCCGGCTCATCGTTGAGCCAATACAGGGATCTGTGGCTTGCCCTCGAGGTACCCCAGGGCTGTCACATTTGCCAGCATATCGGGAGTCGAGCCTCAGGGTGACAGTGAAGGCAGTGCAGGGCAGTCAGTTTCAAATGGAGTGGATGATGCATTTGGGTGTCTTGGGGAACAGTGGCCCAACCCCTGAGGCTTCTCTTGACTCCACTGGAGCGAGCGCCTCCTCTTTGGATGCAACAGGAGCGCCGGAAACCCTTTCCCCATGGAGCAGGGGAAGGGCCCCTCATCTGGAGCTGAGCAGGGGAAAACGGGGCTCCTCTTGTGTAGTGGCGGGACCCTCGGGATTCCTCTCAAGTAGAGAAGGGTGGAGCGGAGAAATTGTTGGGTCACAG
This sequence comes from Litocranius walleri, assembly GCA_006410535.1. Classification (NCBI taxonomy): domain Eukaryota; kingdom Metazoa; phylum Chordata; class Mammalia; order Artiodactyla; family Bovidae; genus Litocranius; species Litocranius walleri. The sequence goes on from SJYG01001521.1 coordinate 53,437, forward strand.
GAAGGGTGTGAAGGAGCCTTTCGAGATCCAAGAGGGAAGGGGTGATTTCCCCCGAGACCCAGCAGTGGACAAGCACCTTACCACGCCTGCAGGGGAGAAGCTACTGCTTTTTCACAAGTTGCGGCTGGGTCCTCTCATGTTATGATGGGGACTCCAGGGACCCGCCCCTGTGCCATCAGGAGAGGCCAGTCTCCGTGCCAGTCACCAGGCGCCCTTGACAATTCCTCCCTAGTTGTCGCTGAGTCCTCAGCTCTCGTCTGGTGCTTAGGCTGGAGCCTGAGCTTTCTTTGCCTGTGCTTATATAGGTCTTGGGGATCACCTGGAGCTCCCACAGGGGAGTCAGACCTCGTCTCCCCTGGAGACGTGCACTGCCGCTTGCCTCCCCAGCTGCAGCAGCAGTGTCAGGTTCCCTGTTGAGCGGACACAGGGATGTGTGGCTTGCGCTCGAGGTACCCCAGGGCTGTCACACGTGCGAGTGTGCAGGGCGTCGAGCCTCGGGGTGACAGTCGAGGCAGTGCAGGGCAGTCAGTTTCAAATGGAGTGGACTAGGCATTTGTGGGTCTTGGGCAATGGTGACCCGACTCCTGAGGCTCCTCTCGTCTCTCCTGGTGCGAGCACCTCCTCTTGGGATGCAAGCTGAGCACCAGGAACCCTTTTCTGACGGAGCAGGGAAAGGGCCCCTCATCTGGAGCTGAGCAGGGTAAAATGGTGCTCCTCTTCTGTTGTGGCGGGACCTTCGGGTTTCCTTTCGAGTGTTGACGGGTAAGGCAGGGAACTTCTTGAGTCACAGCAAGGTGTGAAGGAGCCTTTCGAGGACCTAGAGGGAAGTTGTGATTTCCACTGAGTCGCCGCAGCGGACAAGGGCCTCACCCCGCCTGCTGGGGAGAAGCTTCTGGTTTTTCTCGGGTTGCAGCGGGGTCCTCTTGAGTTATGAAGGAGACCCCAGGGACGCGCCCCTGTGGCCTCAGGAGAGGCCATTCTCCTTGAGAGTTACGAGGCACCTCTGGGGATTGCTCCCTAGTCATCGCTGGGTCCTCAGTGCTCGTCTGCTGCTGAGGCCGGACTACGAGTTTGCTTTGCCCATGCTGACATAGGTCTTAGGGTTCCCCTAGAGCCCCCACAGGGGAGCCAGGCCTCATCTCGCCTGGAGATGTGCACAGCTGCTTGCCTCCACAGCTGCACTAGCAGTGTCAGGCTCCCCGTCGAGCAGACACATGGATCTGTGGCTTGCCCTCGAGGTGCCCCCGGGCTGTCACATGTGCCAGTGTGTCAGGCGTCGAACCTTGGGGTGACAGTCAAGGCAGTGCAGGGCAATCAGGTTCATCTGGAGTGGCCAAGGCATTTGGGGGTCTTGGGAATTTTGGCCCGACTCCTTATGCTCCTCCAGACTCCCGGTGAGAGCATCACAGCCTGGTATGCAAGGGGAGCCCCTGGAACCATTTCCCAATGGAGCAGGGAAAGGGGCCCTCATCTGGAACTTAGCAGGGGAAAGCGGGACTCCTCTTGAGTCGCAACCGGTCCCTTGGGGTTCCTCTCGAGTTGGGAAGGATGGGGCGGAGAACTTCCTTGGTCACAGTAAGGGGGAGAAGGAGCACTTCGAGGTCTAAGAAATAAGGGGTGATTTCCCCCGAGATGCTGCAGCCGATAAGGGCCTCACACGGCTTGCAAGTGAGAAGTTTCTGGTTTTTCTCCAGTTGGGGCACGGTTTCTCGAGTTAAAACGGGGAGCCCATGGACCAGCTCCTGTGGCCTCAGGAGAGGGCAGACACCGTGCCAGTTGCCATGGACCTTTGGGGATTCCTCCCCAGTCATCGCCGGGACCTCAGTCTTCGTCTGGTGATGAGGCCGGTACCTGAGCTTTCCTCGCCCATGTGGACATAAATCTTCGTGTTCCCATGGAGCCCCCACAGGGGAGTCAGGCCTCGTCTCGCCTGGAGACGTGCACTGCTCCTGGCCCCCGCAGCTGCAGCAGCAGTGTAAGGCTCCCCATCGTGTGGACACAGGGACCTGTGACTTGACATCGAGGTACTACCCAAGGCTGTCACAGGTGCCAGTGTGTCGGGAGTTGAGCCTCGAGTTTAGAGTTGAGTCAGTGCAGGGCAGTCAGGTTCATCTCGAGTGGACGAGGCATTTGGGGGTCTTGGGGAAGGGTGGCCCGATCCCTGATATTACCCCCAACTCTCAAGGTGCGAGCACCTACTCTTGGGATGTGAGGGGAACACCAGGAACCCTTTCCCGAGGGAACAGGGAAAAAGACCCTCATCTGGAGCTGAGCAGGGAAAAAAGGGGCTCCCCTTGAGTCGAGGCAGGAACCTCGGGTTCTTCTCGAGTGGGGACGGGTGGGGCGGGGACTTCTTGGGTCACAGCAAGGGTGTGAAAGAGCCGTTCCAGGTCCAAGCGGGAAGGGGTAATTTCCCTCGAGACGCCACCGCGGACAAGGTCCTCACACACCTGCATGGGTGAAGGTTGTGGTTTTTCTCTAGTTGCGGCGGGTTTTCTCGAGTTATGACGGGGAGCCCATGGACCAGCCCCTGTGGCCTCAGGAGAGGCCAGACTCCGTGCCAGTTGCCATGCGCCTTTGGGGATGCCTCCCCAGTCATCGCCGGGTCATCAGTCCTCGTCTGGTGCTGAAGCCGGTACTTGAGATTTCCTCTCCCACGCTGGCATAAATCTTGGGGATTTCTTGGTGCCCCCACAGGGGAGTCAGGCCTCGTCTCTCCTGGAGACATGCACTGCCGCTGGCCTCCAAAGCTGTAGCAGCAATGTAAGGCTCCCAGTCGAGTGGATACAGGGAACTGTGACTTGACCTCGAGGTACTACCCAGGGCTGACACACGTGCTAGCGTGTCAGACATTGAGCATCGGCGTGACACTCGACGCAGTGCAGGGCACTCAGGTTCATCTGGAGTGAACGAGGTATTTGGGGGTCTTGGGGAATGGTGGAAATATCCCTGATACTCCTCCCAACTGTCCTGGTGCAAGTGTCTTCTGTTGGGATGTGAGGGGAGCGCTGGAAACCCTTTCCCGACAGAGCAGGAAAGTGACCCTCATCTGGAGCTCAGCAGGGGAGATCAGGGCTCCTTCTCATTCTTGGTGGGACCCTCTGTGTTCATCTCAAGTGGGGACAGATGGGGCTGGGAACTTCTTGGGTTACAGCAAGAAGGTGAACAACCCTTTTGAGGTCCAAGAGAGAAGGGGTCATTTCCCCCAAGACGCCACAGCGGCCAAGGTCCTCACCCTGCTTGCAGGGGAGAATCTTTTGGTTTTTCTCAAGTTGTGACGGGGTCCTCTCGAGTTACGACGGGGAGCCCATGGACCCGACCCTGTGGCCTCAGGAGAGGCCAGTCTCCATGCCAGTTACCAGGCGCCTCTGGGGATTTCTCCTCAATCGTCTCAGGGTGCTCAGTCCTCGACTTGTGCTGAGGCCGGAGCCTGAGCTTTCCTCCACCGTCCTCACTTAGGTCTTGGGGTACCTCTGAGTCCCCCACAGAGGAGACAGGTTTCATCTCGCCTGGACACGTGCACGGCTACTTGCCTGACCAGCTGCAGCAGCAGTGTCAGGCTGCATGTCAAGCGACACAGGGATCTGTGGCTTGCCCTCGAGGTCCTACCCAGGGCTGTCACACGTGCCAGTGTGTCCGGCGTCGAGCCTCGGGGGGACAGTCAAAGCAGTGCAGGGCAGTCAGGTTCATCTGAAATGTACAAGGCATTTGGGGGTCTTGGGGAATGGTTGCCCAATCCTTGATACTCCTCCCGACTTTCCTGGTGTGAGCACGTCCTCTTGGGATGCGAGGGAATCCCCAGGAAACATTTCCCTAAGGAGTAGGAAAAGGTGCCATCATCTGGAGCTTACCAGGGCCAAACAGGGCTCTTCTTGAGTTGCAATGTGTCCCTTGGAATTCCTCTCGAGTTGAGAAGGTTGAGGCAGGGAATTTCTTGGGTCACAGCAAGGGGGTGAAGGAGCCCTTCGAGGTCCAAGAGGGAAGGGGTGATTTTCCTCGTGACGCCGCAGGGGACAAGGGCCTCACCCCGCTTGCAAGGGAGAAGCTTCTGGTTTTTCTCGAGTTGTGAGGGGGTTTCGCGAGTTATGATGGGAAGCCCATGGACCCGCCCCTGTGGCCTCAGGAGAGGCCAGTCTCCGTGCCAGTTGCCAGGAGCTCTGGGGATTCCTCCTTAGTCATCGCCGAGACCTTAGTCCTCGTCCGGTGCTGAAGCCGGTACCTGAGCTGTCCTTGCCCATGCTGACAGAAATCTTGGGGTCCCCATGGAGCCCCCACAGGGAGTCAGGCCTCGGCTAGCCTGGAGACGTGCACTGTCGATTGCCTCCGCAGCTGCAGCAGCAGTGTCAGGCACCTCGTGGAGTGGACACAGGGATCTGTGACTTGACTTGGAGGTCCTACCAAGGGATGTCACATGTGCCAGTGTGTCAGGCTTTGAGCCTCGGGGTGACAGTTGATGCACTGCAGGGCAGTCAGGTTCATCTGAAGTGAACGAGGTATTTGGGGGAATTGGGGAATGGTGGCAAGATCCCTGATGCTCCTCCCGACTGTCCTGGTGCGAATGTCTCCTGTTGGGATGTGAGGGGAGCGCTGGGAACACTTTCCCGACAGAGTAGGAAAGGGTCCCTCTTATAGAGCTCAGCAGGGGATAATGGGGCTCCTTTTTATTCTTGGCTGGACCCCCGGTGTTCCTCTCGAGTAGGGATAGGAGGAGGGGAGAACTTCTTTGGTCACGGCAAGGAGGTGAACTGCCCTTTGGAAGTGTAAGAGATAAGTGCTTATTTCCCCTGAGACGCCACAGCGGACAAGGTCCTCACCGCGCTTGCAGGGGAGAATGTTTTGGTTTTTCTCGAGTTGCGGTGGGGTCCTCTCGAGTTACGATGGGGACATCAAGGACTCGCCCCTGGAACCTCAGGAGAGACCAGTCTCCATGCCAGTTGCCAGGCGCCTCTTTGGATTCCTCCCCAGTCGTCTCAGGGTGCTCAGTCCTCGACTTGTGCGGAGGCCGGAGCCTGAGCTTTCCTCCACCGTCCTGACTTAGGCCGTGGGGTACCCCTGAGTCCCCCACAGAGGAGACAGTTCTCCTCTCGCCTAAACATGTGCACGGCTACTTGCCTGACCAGCTGCAGCAGCAGTATCAGGCTCCAGGTCGAGCGGACACAGGGACCTGTGGCTTGCCATCGTGGTCCTACCTAGGGCTGTCACACGAGCCAGTGTGTCGGGCGTCAAGCGGGTGACAGTCAAAGCAGTGCAGGGCAGTCAGGTTCATCTGCACTGGACAAGGCATTTGGGAGTGTTGGGGAATTGTGGCCCAATCCTTGATGCTCCTCCCAACTTTCCTGGTGTGAGCACCTCCTCTTGGGATCCGAGGGAAGCCCCAGGAAACCGTTCCCTAAACAGCAGGAATCGGTACCATCCTCTGGAACTTACCAGGGCGAAACGGGGCTACTGTTGAGTCGCAAAGGGTCCCTTGGAATTCCTTTCGAGGTGAGAAGGGTGGCGCAGGGAATTTCTTTGGTCACAGAAAGGGGGTGAAGGAGCCCTTCGAGGTCCAAGACGGAAGGGGTGATTTCCCTCGTTACGCCTCAGCAGACAAGGGCCTCACTCCGCTTTCAAGGGAGAAGCTTCTGGTTTTACCCCAGTTTCGTCGGGGTTTCGCGAGTTGCGACGGGGAGCCCATGGACCCGACCCTGTGGCCTCAGGAGAGGCCAGTCTCCATGCCAGTTACCAGGCGCCTCTGGGGATTTCTCCTCAATCGTCTCAGGGTGCTCAGTCCTCGACTTGTGCTGAGGCCGGAGCCTGAGCTTTCCTCCACCGTCCTCACTTAGGTCTTGGGGTAAGTCTGAGTCCCCCACAGAGGAGACAGGTCTCATCTCGCCTGGACACGTGCACGGCTACTTGCCTGACCAGCTGCAGCAGCAGTGTCAGGCTGCATGTCAAGCGACACAGGGATCTGTGGCTTGCCCTCGAGGTCCTACCCAGGGCTGTCACACGTGCCAGTGTGTCCGGCGTCGAGCCTCGGGGGGACAGTCAAAGCAGTGCAGGGCAGTCAGGTTCATCTGAAATGTACAAGGCATTTGGGGGTCTTGGGGAATGGTTGCCCAATCCTTGATACTCCTCCCGACTTTCCTGGTGTGAGCACGTCCTCTTGGGATGCGAGGGAATCCCCAGGAAACATTTCCCTAAGGAGTAGGAAAAGGTGCCATCATCTGGAGCTTACCAGGGCCAAACAGGGCTCTTCTTGAGTTGCAATGTGTCCCTTGGAATTCCTCTCGAGTTGAGAAGGTTGAGGCAGGGAATTTCTTGGGTCACAGCAAGGGGGTGAAGGAGCCCTTCGAGGTCCAAGAGGGAAGGGGTGATTTTCCTCGTGACGCCGCAGGGGACAAGGGCCTCACCCCGCTTGCAAGGGAGAAGCTTCTGGTTTTTCTCGAGTTGTGAGGGGGTTTCGCGAGTTATGATGGGAAGCCCATGGACCCGCCCCTGTGGCCTCAGGAGAGGCCAGTCTCCGTGCCAGTTGCCAGGAGCTCTGGGGATTCCTCCTTAGTCATCGCCGAGACCTTAGTCCTCGTCCGGTGCTGAAGCCGGTACCTGAGCTGTCCTTGCCCATGCTGACAGAAATCTTGGGGTCCCCATGGAGCCCCCACAGGGAGTCAGGCCTCGGCTAGCCTGGAGACGTGCACTGTCGATTGCCTCCGCAGCTGCAGCAGCAGTGTCAGGCACCTCGTGGAGTGGACACAGGGATCTGTGACTTGACTTGGAGGTCCTACCAAGGGATGTCACATGTGCCAGTGTGTCAGGCTTTGAGCCTCGGGGTGACAGTTGATGCACTGCAGGGCAGTCAGGTTCATCTGAAGTGAACGAGGTATTTGGGGGAATTGGGGAATGGTGGCAAGATCCCTGATGCTCCTCCCGACTGTCCTGGTGCGAATGTCTCCTGTTGGGATGTGAGGGGAGCGCTGGGAACACTTTCCCGACAGAGTAGGAAAGGGTCCCTCTTATAGAGCTCAGCAGGGGATAATGGGGCTCCTTTTTATTCTTGGCTGGACCCCCGGTGTTCCTCTCGAGTAGGGATAGGAGGAGGGGAGAACTTCTTTGGTCACGGCAAGGAGGTGAACTGCCCTTTGGAAGTGTAAGAGATAAGTGCTTATTTCCCCTGAGACGCCACAGCGGACAAGGTCCTCACCGCGCTTGCAGGGGAGAATGTTTTGGTTTTTCTCGAGTTGCGGTGGGGTCCTCTCGAGTTACGATGGGGACATCAAGGACTCGCCCCTGGAACCTCAGGAGAGACCAGTCTCCATGCCAGTTGCCAGGCGCCTCTTTGGATTCCTCCCCAGTCGTCTCAGGGTGCTCAGTCCTCGACTTGTGCGGAGGCCGGAGCCTGAGCTTTCCTCCACCGTCCTGACTTAGGCCGTGGGGTACCCCTGAGTCCCCCACAGAGGAGACAGTTCTCCTCTCGCCTAAACATGTGCACGGCTACTTGCCTGACCAGCTGCAGCAGCAGTATCAGGCTCCAGGTCGAGCGGACACAGGGACCTGTGGCTTGCCATCGTGGTCCTACCCAGGGCTGTCACACGAGCCAGTGTGTCGGGCGTCAAGCGGGTGACAGTCAAAGCAGTGCAGGGCAGTCAGGTTCATCTGCACTGGACAAGGCATTTGGGAGTGTTGGGGAATTGTGGCCCAATCCTTGATGCTCCTCCCAACTTTCCTGGTGTGAGCACCTCCTCTTGGGATCCGAGGGAAGCCCCAGGAAACCGTTCCCTAAACAGCAGGAATCGGTACCATCCTCTGGAACTTACCAGGGCGAAACGGGGCTACTGTTGAGTCGCAAAGGGTCCCTTGGAATTCCTTTCGAGGTGAGAAGGGTGGCGCAGGGAATTTCTTTGGTCACAGAAAGGGGGTGAAGGAGCCCTTCGAGGTCCAAGACGGAAGGGGTGATTTCCCTCGTTACGCCTCAGCAGACAAGGGCCTCACTCCGCTTTCAAGGGAGAAGCTTCTGGTTTTACCCCAGTTTCGTCGGGGTTTCGCGAGTTGCGACGGGGAGCCCATGGACCCGACCCTGTGGCCTCAGGAGAGGCCAGTCTCCATGCCAGTTACCAGGCGCCTCTGGGGATTTCTCCTCAATCGTCTCAGGGTGCTCAGTCCTCGACTTGTGCTGAGGCCGGAGCCTGAGCTTTCCTCCACCGTCCTCACTTAGGTCTTGGGGTACCTCTGAGTCCCCCACAGAGGAGACAGGTCTCATCTCGCCTGGACACGTGCACGGCTACTTGCCTGACCAGCTGCAGCAGCAGTATCAGGCTCCATGTCGAGTGGACACAGGGCCACATGTCTGTGGCTTGCCCTCGAGGTCCTACCCAGGGCTGTCACACAAGGCAGTGTGTCGGTCGTCGAGCCTCGGGGTGACAGTCAAGGCAGTGCAGGGCAGTCAGGCTCATCTGCAGTGGAAAAGGCATTTGGGGGTTTGGGGAATGGTAGCCCAACACCTGATGCTCCTGCTGACTTTCCTGGTGCGAGCACCTCCTCTTGGGATGTGAGGGAAGCCCCAGGAAGCCTTTCCCTAAGGAGCAGGAAAAGGGACCAACATCTGGAGCTTAGCAGGTGCAAACGGGGCTCCTCTTGAGTTGCAACCGGTCCCTTGGGGTTCGTCTCGAGTTGAGAAGGGTGAGCAGGAAATCTTCGGTCACAGCAAGGGGATGAAGAAGTCCTTCGAGGTCTAAGAGAGAAGGGGTGATTTCCCCCTAAATGCAGCAGCGGATAAGGGCCTCACCCTGCTTGAAAGGAAGAAGCTTCTGGTTTTTCTCGATTTGGGGCACGGTTTTTCCAGTTATGACGCGGAGCCCATGGACTTGTCCTTGTGGCCTCAGAAGAGGTCAGTCTCCGTGCTAGTTGCCATGCACATTTGGGGATGCCTCCGCAGTCATCACCGGGTCCTCAGTCCTCATCTGGTGCTGAAGTCGGTACCTGAGCTTACCTTGCCCACGCGGACATAAACCTTGGGGTTCCAATGGAGCCCCCATAGGGGAGTCAGGGCCTTGTCTCACCTGGAAACGTGCACTGTCGCTGGCCTCCACAGCTGCAGCAGCAGTGTAAGGCTCTTCGTCGAGTGGACACAGGGACCTGTGACTGGACCTCGAGGTATTATCCAGGGCTGTCACTCGTGCCAGTGTGTCGGGAGTCGAGCTTCGGGGTGACCGTTGAGTCAGTGCATGGCAGTCAGGTTCATCTAGAGTGGACGAGGCATTTGGAGGTCTTGGGGAATGGTGGCCCAATCCCTGATGTTACCTCCGACTCTCAAGGTGCGAGCTCCTACACTTGGGATGCGAGGGGAACACCGGGAACCTTTCCTGATGGAATAGGGAAAGAGACCTTTATCTGGAGCTGAGCAGGGAAAAAAGGGGCTCCCCTTGAGTCGCGGCAGGAAACTTGGTGTTCTTCTCGAGAGGGGACGGGTGGGACGGGGACTTCTTGGGTCACAGCAAGGGTGTGAAAGAGCCGTTCCTGGTCCAAGCGGGAAGGTGTGATTTCCCTCGAGACGCCACCACGGAAAAGGTCCTCACACACCTGCATGGGAGAATGTTCTGGTTTTTCTTGAGTTGCGTGGAGTTTCTCAAGTTATGCCGGGGAGCCCATGGAGCAGCCCCTGTGACCTCAGGAGAGGCCAGACTCCGTGCCAGTTGCCATGCGCATTTGGGGATGTCTCCCCAGTCATCGCCAGGTCCTCAGTCCTCGTCTGGTGCTGAAGCAGGAACCTGAGCTTTCCTCGCACACTCGGACATAAATCTTGGGGATCCCATGTTGCCCACACATGGGAGTCAGGCCTCGTCTCGCCTGGAGACGTGCACGGCTGCTGGCCTCCGCTGCTTCAGCTGCAGTGTAAGGCTCCCCGTCGAGTGGACACATGGACCTGTGACTTGACCTCGTGGTACTACCCAGGAATGACACACGTGCTAACGTTTCAGGCATTGAGCCTAGCGGTGACAGTCAACGCAGTGCAGGGCCCTCAGGTTCATCTGGAGTGAACGAGGTATTTGGGGGTTTTGGGGAATTGTGGCAAGAACCCTGGTGCTCCTCCTGACTGTCCTGTTGCGAGTGTCTCCTGTTGGGGTGTGATGGGCGCGCTGGAAACCCTTTCCCAACAGAGCAGGAAAGGGACTCTCATCTGGAGCTCAGCAGGGGAGATCGGGGCCCCTTTTCATTCTTGGTGGGACCCTCGGTGTTCATCTCGAGTGGAAACGGATGGGGCGGGGAACTTCTTGAGTCACAGCAAGAAGTTGAACTACCCTTTTGAGGTCCAAGAGAGAAGGGGTGATTTCCCCCGAGAGGCCACAGTGGACAAGGTCCTCACCCCCCTTGCAGGGGAGAATATTTTGGTTTTACTCAAGTTGTGGCGGGGTCCTCTCGAGTTATGACGGTGACCCAGGGACTCGCCGCTCGGGCGTCAGGAGAGGACAGTCTCCGTGCCAGTTGCCAGGCGCCTCTGGGGATTCCTCTCCAATTGTCTCATGTGCTCAGTCCTCGACTTGTGCTGAGGCCGGAGCCTGAGCTTTCCTCGACCGTCCTGACCTAGGTGTTGTGGTACCCATGAGGACTCCACAGAGGAGACAGGCCTCGTCTCACCTGGACACGTGCAAGGCTACTTGCCTGACCAGCTGCAGCAGCACTGTCAGGCTCCATGTCGAGTGGACACAGAGATCTGTGGATTGCCCTCGAGGTCCTACCAAGTGTTGCCACACGGGCCAGTGTGTCGGGCGTTGAGCCTCAGGGAGACAGTCAAGGCAGTGCATGGCGGTTAGGCTCATCTGCAGTGGAAAAGGCATTTGAGGGTCTTGGGGAATGGTGGCCCAACACCTGATGCTCCTGCCGATTTTCCTGGTTCGAGCACCTCCTTTTGAGATTCGAGGGAAGCCCCAGGAAACCTTTCTCTAAGGAGCAGGAAAAATGAACCAACATCTGGAGCTTAGCAGGCGCAAACGGGGCTCCTCTTGAGTTGCAATCGGTCTCTTGGGGTTCCTCTCGAGTTGAGAAGGGTGGGCAGGAAATCTTCTTCGGTCACAGCAAAGGGATGAAGAAGCCCTTCGAGGTCTAAGAGAGAAGGGGTGATTTTCCCCGAAATGCAGAAGCAGATAAGGGCCTCACCCTGCTTGAAAGGAAGAAGCTTCTGGCTTTTCTCGATTTGGGGCACGGTTTTTCCAGTTATTACGCAGAGCCCATGGACCTGTCCCTGTGGCCTCAGAAGAGGTCATTCTCCGTGCTAGTTGCCATGCACATTTGGGGATGCCTCCGCAGTCATCACCGGGTCCTCAGTCCTCGTCTGGTGCTGAAGTCGGTACCTGAGCTTACCTTGCCCATGCGGACATAAACCTTGGGGTTCCAATGGAGCCCCCATAGGGGAGTCAGGCCTTGTCTCGCCTGGAAACGTGCACTGCCGCTGGCCTCCACAGCTGCAGCAGCAGTGTAAGGCTCTTCGTCGAGTGGACACAGGGACCTGTGACTGGACCTCGAGGTATTATCCAGGGCTGTCACTCGTGCCAGTGTGTCGGGAGTCGAGCTTCGGGGTGACCGTTGAGTCAGTGCATGGCAGTCAGGTTCATCTAGAGTGGACGAGGCATTTGGAGGTCTTGGGGAATGGTGGCCCAATCCCTGATGTTACCCCCGACTCTCAAGGTGCGAGCTTCTACACTTGGGATGCGAGGGGAACACCGGGAACCTTTCCTGATGGAATAGGGAAAGAGACCTTCATCTGGAGCTGAGCAGGGAAAAAATGGGCTCCCCTTGAGTCCCGGAAGGAACTTTGAGGTTCTTCTCGAGAGGGGACGGGTGGGACGGGGACTTCTTGGGTCACAGCAAGGGTGTGAAAGAGCCGTTCCTGGTCCAAGCGGGAAGGTGTGATTTCCCTCGAGACGCCACCACGGAAAAGGTCCTCACACACCTGCATGGGAGAATGTTCTGGTTTTTCTTGAGTTGCGTGGAGTTTCTCAGGCCTTGTCTCGCCTGGAAACGTGCACTGCCGCTGGCCTCCACAGCTGCAGCAGCAGTGTAAGGCTCTTCGTCGAGTGGACACAGGGACCTGTGACTGGACCTCGAGGTATTATCCAGGGCTGTCACTCGTGCCAGTGTGTCGGGAGTCGAGCTTCGGGGTGACCGTTGAGTCAGTGCATGGCAGTCAGGTTCATCTAGAGTGGACGAGGCATTTGGAGGTCTTGGGGAATGGTGGCCCAATCCCTGATGTTACCCCCGACTCTCAAGGTGCGAGCTTCTACACTTGGGATGCGAGGGGAACACCGGGAACCTTTCCTGATGGAATAGGGAAAGAGACCTTCATCTGGAGCTGAGCAGGGAAAAAATGGGCTCCCCTTGAGTCCCGGAAGGAACTTTGAGGTTCTTCTCGAGAGGGGACGGGTGGGACGGGGACTTCTTGGGTCACAGCAAGGGTGTGAAAGAGCCGTTCCTGGTCCAAGCGGGAAGGTGTGATTTCCCTCGAGACGCCACCACGGAAAAGGTCCTCACACACCTGCATGGGAGAATGTTCTGGTTTTTCTTGAGTTGCGTGGAGTTTCTCGAGTTATGCCGGGGAGCCCATGGAGCAGGCCCTGTGACCTCAGGAGAGGCCAGACTCCGTGCCAGTTGCCATGCGCATTTGGGGATGTCTCCCCAGTCATCGCCAGGTCCTCAGTCCTCGTCTGGCACTGAAGCCGGAACCTGAGCTTTCCTCGCACACGCTGACATAAATCTTGGGGATCCCATGTTGCCCACACATGGGAGTCAGGCCTCGTCTCGCCTGGAGACGTGCACGGCTGCTGGCCTCCGCTGCTTCAGCTGCAGTGTAAGGCTCCCCGTCGAGTGGACACATGGACCTGTGACTTGACCTCGAGTTACTACGCAGGGCTGACACACGTGCTAGCGTGTCAAGCTTCGAGCCTCGGGTGACAGTCGATTCAGTGCAGGGCACTCAGGTTTATCTGGAGTGAACGAGGTATTTGGGGGTCTTGGGGAATTGTTGCAAGAACCATGATGCTCCTCCCGACAGTCCTGGTGCGAGTGTCTCCTGTTGGGATGTGAGGGGAGCGCTGGAAACCCTTTCCCAACAGAGCAAGAATGGGACCCTCATCCGGAGTTCAGCAGGGGAGATCAGGGCTCCTTTTGATTCTTGGTTGGACCCTCGGTGTTCATCTCGAGTGGTGACAGATGGGTCGGGGAACTCTTGGGTCACAGCAAGAAGGTGAACGACCCTTTTGAGGTCCAAGAGAGACGGGGTGATTCCCCCCGAGACGCCACAGCAGACAAGGTCCTCACCCCGCTTGCAGGGGAGAATCTTTTGGTTTTACTCAAGTTGTGGCGGGGTCCTTTTGAGTTACGAGGGGACCCAGGGCCTCGCCCCTGTGGCGTCAGGAGATTACAGTCTCCATGCCAGTTGCCAGGCGCCTCTGAGGATTCCTCCCCAATCGTCTCAGGGTGCTCAGTCCTCGACTTGTGTGGAGGGTGTAGCCTGAGCTTTCCTCGACCGTCCTGACCTAGGTCTTGGGGTTTCCATGAGGCCCCTCACAGTGGAGACAGGCCTCGTCTCGCCTGGACACGTGCACGGCTACTTGCCTAACCCACTGCAGCAGCAGTGTCAGGCTACATGTTGAGCGGACACAGAGATCTGTGGCTTGGCCTCGAGGTCTTACCCAGGGCTGTCACACGGGCCAGTGTGTTGGGCGTCGAGCCTCGGGGTGACAGTTGATTCAGTGTAGGGCAGTCAGGTTCATCTGGAGTGGACGAGGCATTTGTTGGTCTTGGGGAATGGTGGCCTGATTCCTGATTTTACCCCCGACTCTTAAGGTGGGAGCACCTACACTTGGGATATGAGGGGAACAACTGGAACCCTTTCCTGACGGAACAGGGAAAGGGACCCGCATCTGGAGCTGAGCAGGGAGAAAAGGGGCTCCCCTTGAGTTGCGGCAGGGACCTCGGGGTTCTTCTCGAGTGGGGACTGGTGGGGCAGGGACTTCTTGGTTCACAGCTAGGGTGTGAAAGAGCCATTCCATGTCCAAGAGGGAAGGGGTGATTTCCCTCGAGACGCCACCACGGACAAGGTCCTCACCCCGCTTGCAGGAGAGAAACTTTTGGTTTTTCTCAAGTTGTGGCGGGGTCCTCTCGAGTTACAATGGGAACCCAGGTACCCCTGTAGCCTCAGGAGAGGTCAGTCACCGTGTCAGTTGCCAGGCGCCTCTGGGGATTCCTCCCCAATTGTCTCAGGGTGCTCAGTCCTTGACTTGTGCAGAGGCTGGTGCCTGAGCTTTCCTCGACCTTCCTGACCTAGGTCTTGTGGTACCCCTGAGGCCCCAACTGAGGAGGCAGGCCTCGTCTCGCCTGGAGACATTCACTGCCCCTGGCCTCCGCAGTTGCAGCAGCAGTGTAAGGGTCCCAATCGAGTGGACACAGGGACCTGTGACTTGACTTCGAGGTACTACCCAGGGCTGGCACACGTGCCAGTGTGTCGGGAGTCGAGCCTTGAGGTTAGAGTTGAGTCAGTGCAGGGCAGTCTGGTTCATCTGGAGTGGACGAGCCATCTGGGGGTCTTGGGGAATGGTGGCCCGATCCATGATGTTACTCCCGACTCTCAAGGTGCGAGCACCTACACTTGGGATGCGAGGGGAACACCGGGAACCCTTTCCCGACAGAATAGTGAAAGGGACCTTCATCTGGAGCTGAGCAGGGAAAAAAGGGGCTCCCCTTGAGACGCGGCAGGAACCTTGGGGTTCTTCTCGAAAGGGGATGGGTGGGACGGGGACTTCTTGGGTCACAAGAAGGGTGTGAAAGAGCCATTCCAGGTCCAAGAGGGAAGGGGTGATTTCCCTTGAGACGCCACCGTGGAAAAGGCCCTCACACACCTGCATGGGAGAAGGTTGTGGTTTTTCTCGAGTTGCAGCGGGGTTTCTCGAGTTACGATGGGGAGCCCATGGAGCAGTCCCTGTGACCTCAGGAGCGGCCAGATTCCGTGCCAGTTGCCATGGGCCTTTGGGGATATCTCCCCAGTCATCGCCGGGTCCTCAGTCCTCGTCTGGTGCTGAAGACGGTACCTGAGCTTTCCTCGCCTTCGCTGACATAAATCTTGGGGATCCCATGGTACCCCCACAGGGGAGTCATGCCTCATCTCGCCGGGAGATGTGCACTGCCCCTGGCCTCCGCTGCTTCAGCAGCAGTGTAAATCTCCCCGTTGAGTGGACACAGGGACCTTTGACTTGACCTCGAGATATTATGCCGGGCTGACACACGTGCTAGCGTGTCAGGCTTCGAGCCTTGGGGTGACAGTCGACGCAGTGCAGGGCATTCAGGTTCATCTGGAGTGAACGAGGTATTTGGCGGTCTTGGGGAATGGTGGCAAGACCCCTGATGCTCCTCCCGACTGTCCTGGTGCGAGTGTCTCCTGTTGGGATGTGATGGGAGCGCTGGAAAACCTTTCCTGACAGAACAGGAAAGGGACCCTCATCTGGAGCTCAGCAGGGGAGATCGGGGCTCCTTTTCATTCTTGATGGGACCCTCGGTGTTCATCTCGAGTGGAGACGGATGGGGCGGGGAACTTCTTGGGTCACAGCAAGAAGGTGAACGACACATTTGAGGTCCAAGAGAGATGGGGTGATTTCCCCCGAGACGCCACAGCGGACAAGTTCCTCACTCCGCTTGCAGGGGAGAATATTTTGGTTTTTCTCAAGTTGTTGCGGGCTCCTCTCGAGTTACGACGGGGACCCAGGGACTCGCCCCTGTGGCCTCAGGAGAGGACAATCTCCGTGCCAGTTGTCAAGCGCCACTGGGGATTCCTCCCCAATCGTCTCAGGGTTCTCAGTCCTCGACTTGTGCGGAGGCCGGAGCCTGAGCTTTCCTCGACCGTCCTCACCTAAGTCTTGGGATACCCCGAGGCCCCCACAGAGGAGACAGGCCTCGTCTCACCTGGACACGTGCACGGCTACTTGCCTGACCAGCTGTACCAGCAGTGTCAGGCTCCATGTCGAGTGGACACAGGGATCTGTGGATTGCTTTCGAGGTCCTACCCAGGGCTGTCACACGGTCCAGTGTATCGGGCGTCGAGCCTCAGGGTGACAGTCAAGGCAGGGCAGGGCAGTCAGGCTCCTCTGTAGTGGAAAATGCATTTGGGTTCTTGGGGAATGGTGACACAAACCCTGATACTCCTGCTGACTTTCCTGGTGCTAGCACCTCCGTTTGTGATGCGAGGGAAGCCCTAGGAAACCTTTCCCTAAGGAGCAGAAAAAGGGGCCTTCATCTGGAGCTTAGCAGGTGCACACGGAGCACCTCTTGATTCACAACCGGTCCCTTGGGGTTCCTCTCGAGTTGAGAAGGGTGGGGTGGAGAACTTTTTGGGTTACAGCAAGGGGGTGAAGGAGCACTTCGAGGTCTAGAAGAGAAGGGGTGATTTCCCTCGAGATACCTCAGTGGATAAGGGCCTCACCCCGCTTGCAAGGGAGAAGCTTCTGGTTTTTCTCGAGTAGTGGGGGGTTTCTCGAGTTGCGACGGGGAGCCCATGGACCTGCGCCTGTGTCCTCAGGAGAGGCCAGTCTCCGTGCCAGTTGCCATGTGCCTTTGGGGATGCCTCCCTAGTCATCGCCGGGTCCTCAGTCCTTGTCTAATGCTGAAGCCGGTACCTGAGCTTTCCTCGCCCATGCAAGCATAAATGTTGGGGATCCCATGGAGCCCCCACAGGGGAGTCAGGCTTTGTCTTGCCTTGATACGTGCACTGTCGCTGGCCTCCGCAGCTGCTGCAGCAGTGTAAGGCTCCAGGTCGAGTGGACACAGGGACCTGTGACTTGACCACGAGGTAATACCCAGGGCTGTTAACACGTGCCAGTGTGTCCAAAGTCAAGCCTCGGTGTGACAGTTCAGTCAGTGCCAGGCAGCCAGGTTCATCTGGAGTGGACGACGCATTTGGGGGTCTTGGAGAATGGTGGCCCGATCCCTGATGTTACCCCCGACTCTCAAGGTGTGAGCACCTACTCTTGGGATGTGAGGGGAACACAGGGAACCCTTACCTGACGTAACAGGAAAAGGGACCCTCATCTTGAGCTAAGCAGGGAAAAAAGTGGCTCCCCTTGAGTCGCGGCAGGAACCTTGGTGTTCTTCTCGAGTAAGGACAGTTGGGGCGGGGACTTCTTGGGTCACAGCAAGGGTGTGAATGAGCCGTTCCCGGTCCAAGAGGGAAGGGGTGATTTTCGTCGAGACGCCACCATGGACCAGGTCCTCCCACACCTGCATTGGAGAAGGTTATGGTTTTTCTCGAGTTGCGGCGGGGTTTCTCGTGTTACGACGGGGAGCCCATGGACCAGTTCCAGTGGTCTCAGGAGAGGCCAGACTACGTGCCATTTGCGTTGCGCTTTTGGGGATTCTTCCTCAGTCCTCGTCTGGTGCTGAAGCTGGTACCTGAGCTTTCCTCACACAGGCGGAAATAAATCTTGGGGATCCCATGGCTCCCCCACAGACAAGTCAGGCCTAGTCTCGCCTGGAGAAGTGCACTGCCACTGGCCTCCGCAGCTGAAGCAGCAGTGTAATGCTCCCGGTCGAGTGGACACAGGGACCTGTGACTTGACATCGAGGTTCTACCCAGGGCTGACACACATGCTCGCGTGTCAGGCATCGAGCCTCGTGATGACAGTCGTCGCGGTGCAGGGCATTCAGGTTCATATGGAGTGAACGAGGTATTTGGGATTCTTGGGGAAAGGTGGCAAGACACCTGGTGCTCCTCCCGACTGTCCTGGTGCTAGTGTCCCCTGTTGGGATGTGAGGGGAGCGCTGGGTACCCTTCCCGGCAGAGCAGGGAAGGGACCCATATCTGCAGCTCACCAGGGGTAAACGGGGCTCCTTTTCATTCTTGGCGGGACCCCCGGTGTTCCTCTGGAGTGGGGACGGGAGGGGCGGAGAACATCTTGGGTCATGGCAAGGAGGTGAACTACCCTTCAGAGGTCCAAGAGATAAGTGGGGATTTCCCCCGAGACGCCACAGCAGACAAGGTCCTCATCGCGCTTGCAGGGGAGAATCTTTTGGTTTTTCTCGAGTTGCGGCGGGGTCCTCTCGAGTTACGACGGGGACACCAAGGACTCGCCCCTGGGACCTCAGGAGAGGCCAGTCTCCATGCCAGTTGCCAGGTGCCTCTGGGGATTCCTCCCCAATCGTCTCAGGGTGCTCAGTCCTCGACTTGGGCTGAGGCTGGAGCCTGAGCTTTCCTCCACCGTCCTGACTTAGGTCTTGGGGTACCTCTGAGTCCCCCAGAGAGGAGACAGTTCTCATCTCGCCTGGACACATGCACGGCTACTTGCCTGACCAGCTGCAGCAGCAGTGTCAGTCTCCATGTCGAGCGGACACAGGGATCTGTGGCTTGCCCTCGAGGTCCTACCCAGGGCTGTCACACGTGCCAGTGTGTCCGGCGTCGAGCCTCGGGGTGACAGTCAAAGCAGAGCAGGGCAATCAGGTTCATCTGCAGTGGACAAGGCATTTGGGGGTGTTGGGGAATGATGGCCCAGTTCTTGATGCTCCTCCCGACTTTCCTGGTGTGAGCACGTCCTCTTGGGATGCGAGGGAAGCCCTAGGAAACATTTCCCTAAGGAGTAGGAAAAGGCACCATCATCTGGACCTTACCAGGGCCAAACAGGGCTCTTCTTGAGTTGCAATGGGTCCCTTGGAATTCCTCTCGAGTTGAGAAGTTTGAGGCAGGGAATTTCTTGGGTCACAGCAAGGGGGTTAAGGAGCCCTTCGAGGTCCAAGAGGGAAGGGGTGATTTTCCTCGTGACGCCGCAGGGGACAAGGGCCTCACCCCGCTTGCAAGGTAGAAGCTTCTGGTTTTTCTTGAGTTGTGGCGGGGTTTCGCGAGTTACCACCGCTAGCCATGGACCCGCCCCTGTCACCTCAGGAGAGACCAGTCTCCGTGCCAGTTGCCAGGAACTCTGGGGATTGTTCCTTAGTCATCGCCGAGACCTCAGTCCTCGTCCGGTGCTGAAGCCGGTACGTGAGCTGTCCTCGCTCTTGCCGTCATAAATCTTGGGGTTCTCATGGAGCCCCCAAAGGGGAGTCAGGCCTCGTCTCGCCTGGACACGTGCACTGTAGATTGCCTCCACAGCTGCAGCAGCAGTGTCATGCTCCCCGTCGAACGGACACAGGCATCTGTGACTTGACTTCGAGGTCCTACCCAGGGATGTCACACGTGCCAGTGTGTCAGGCTTTGAGCCTCAGGGTGACAGTCGATGCAGTGCAGGGCAGTTAGGTTCTTCTGGATTTAACGAGGTATTTTGGGGACTTGGGGAATGGTGGCAAGGTCACTGACAATCCTCCCAACTGTCCTGGTGCGAGTATCCCCTGTTGGGATGTGAGGGGAGCGCTTGGAAGCCTTTCCTGACAGAGCAGGGAAGGGACCGTCATCAGGAGCTCAGCAGGGCATTACGGGGCTCCTTTTCATTCTTGGCGGGACCCACGTTGTTCCTCTCGAGTGGGGATGGGAGGAGCGGAGAACTTCTTGTGTCACGGCAAGGAGGTGAACTACCCTTCGGAGGTCCAAGAGATAAGTGGGGATTTCCCCCAAGACGCCACAGCAGACATGGTCCTCATCGCGCATGCAGGGCAGAATCTTTTGGGTTTTCTCAAGTTGCGGCAGGATCCTCTCGAGTTTCGACGCGGACTCTAAGAACTCGACCCTGGGGCCTCAGGAGAGGCCAGTCTCCATGCCAGTTACCAGGCGCCTCTTGGGATTCCTCCCCCATCGTCTCAGGGTGCTCAGTCCTTGACTTGGGCTGAGGCTGGAGCCTGAGCTTTCCTCCACCGTCCTGACTTAGGTCTTGGGGTACCTCTGAGTCCCCCAGAGAGGAGACAGTTCTCGTCTCGCCTGGACACGTGCACGGCTACTTGCCTGACCAGCTGCAGCAGCAGTGTCAGGCTGCATGTCAAGCGACACAGGGATCTGTGGCTTGCCCTCGAGGTCCTACCCAGGGCTGTCACACGTGCCAGTGTGTCCGGCGTCGAGCCTCGGGGGGACAGTCAAAGCAGTGCAGGGCAGTCAGGTTCATCTGAAATGGACAAGGCATTTGGGGGTCTTGGGGAATGTTTGCCCAATCCTTGATACTCCTCCCGACTTTCCTGGTGTGAGCACGTCCTCTTGGGATGCGAGGGAATCCCCAGGAAACATTTCCCTAAGGAGTAGGAAAAGGCACCATCATCTGGAGCTTACCAGGGCCAAACAGGGCTCTTCTTGAGTTGCAATGTGTCCCTTGGAATTCCTCTCGAGTTGAGAAGGTTGAGGCAGGGAATTTCTTGGGTCACAGCAAGGGGGTGAAGGAGCCCTTCGAGGTCCAAGAGGGAATTTCCCTAAGGAGTAGGAAAAGGTGCCATCATCTGGAGCTTACCAGGGCCAAACAGGGCTCTTCTTGAGTTGCAATGTGTCCCTTGGAATTCCTCTCGAGTTGAGAAGGTTGAGGCAGGGAATTTCTTGGGTCACAGCAAGGGGGTGAAGGAGCCCTTCGAGGTCCAAGAGGGAAGGGGTGATTTTCCTCGTGATGCCGCAGGGGACAAGGGCCTCACCCCGCTTGCAATGGAGAAGCTTCTGGTTTTTCTCCAGTTTCGTAGGGGTTTCGCGAGTTACGACGGGGAGCCCATGGACCCAACCCTGTGGCCTCAGGAGAGGCCAGTCTCCGTGCCAGTAGCCAGGGGCCTCTGGGGATTCCTCCTTAGTCATCGCCGAAGTCTCAGTTCTTGTCCGGTGCTGAAGCCGGTAGGTGAGCTGTCCTCGCCCTTGCCGACATAAATCTTGGGGTTCTCATGGAGCCCCCACAGTGAGTCAGGCCTCGTCTCGCCTGGAGACGTTCACTGTCGATTGCCTCCGCAGCTGCAGCAGCAGTTTCATGCTCCCCATCGAGCGGACACAGGGATCTGTGACTTGACTCGAGGCCCTACCCAGGGATGTCACATGTGCCAGTGTGTCAGGCTTCAAGCCTCGAGGTGACAGTCGATGACATGCAGAACAGTGAGGTTCATCTGGAGTGAACGAGGTATTAGGGGGTCTTGGGGAATGGTGGAAAGATCCCTGATGCTCCTCCCGACTGTCCTGTTTTGAGTGTCTCCTGTTGGGAGGTAAGGGGAACGCTGGGAACCCTTCCCCGACAGAGCAGGGAAGGGACCCTCATCTGGATCTCAGCAAGGGATAACGGGGCTACTTTTGATTCTTGACGGGACCCCCAGTGTTCCTCTCGAGTGGGGACGGGATGGGCGAAGAACTTCTTGGTTCACGGCAAGGAGGTGAACTACCCTTAGGAGGTCCAAGAGATACGTGGTGATTTCCTCCGAGACACCACAGCGGACAAGGTCCTCACTGCGCTTGCAGGGGAGAATCTATTGGTTTTTCTCCAGGTGTGGTGTGGTCCTCTCGAGTTAAGACGGGGACCCCAGGGACTCACCCTTGTGGCCTCAGGAGTGGCCAGTCTCCATGCCAGTTACCAGGCGCCTCTGGGGATTCCTCCCCAATCGTCTCACGGTGCTCAGTCCCCGACTTTTGCTGAAGCCGGAGCCTGAGCTTTCCTCAACCGTCCTGACTTAGGTCTTGGGGTACGCGTTACTTCCCCACAGAGGAGACAGGTCTCGTCTCGCTGGGACACGTGCATGGCTACTTGCCTGAACAGGTGCAGCAGCAGTGTCAGGCTCCTTGTCGAGCGACAACAGCGGTCTGTGGCTTGCCCTCGAGTTCCTACCAAGGGCTGTCACACGTGCCAGTGTGTCGGGTGTCGAGCCTCGGGGTGTGAGTGAAAGCAGTGCGGGGCAGTCAGGTTCATCTGCAGTGGACAAGGCATTTGGGGGTCTTGAAGAATGGTGGCCCAACCCTTGATGCTCCTCCCCACTTTCCTGGTGTGAGCACTTCCTCTTGGGTTGCGAGGAAAGCCCCAGGAAACCTTTCCCTAAGGAGCAGGAAGAGGCACCATCATCTGGAGCTTAACAGGGACAAACTGGGCTCCTCTTGAGTCGCAATGGGTCCCTTGGAGATCGTCTCCAGGTGAGAAGGTTGGGGCAGGGAATTTCTTGGGTCACAGCAAGGGGTTGAAGGAGCCCTTAGAGGTCCAGGAGGGAAGGGGTGATTTCCCTCGTGACGCCCCAGCAGAAAAGGGCCTCACCACGCTTGCAAAGTAGAAGCTTCTGGTTTTTCTCGAGTTGCGGCTGGTTTCGCATGTTACAACGGGGAGCCCATGGACCCGCCCCTGTGGCCTCAGGAGAGGCCACTCTCCATGACAGTTGCCAGGCGCCTCTGGGGATTCCTCCCCAATCATCTCAGAGTGCTCAGTCTTCGACTTGTGGGGAGGCCGGAGCCTGAGCTTTCCTCCACCGTCCTGACTTAGGTCTTGGGGTACCCCTGAGTCCCCACAGAGGAGAAATGTCTCATCTCGCTTGGACACGTGCACAGCTACTTTCCTGACCAGCTGCAGCAGCAGTGTCCGGCTCCATGTCAAGCGGACAGAGGGATCTGTTGCTTGCCCTAGAGGTCCTACCCAGAGCTGTCACACGTGCCAGTGTGTCGGGCTTCGAGCCTCGGGGTGAAATTCAAAGCAGTTCAGGACAGTCAGGTTCATCTGGAGTTAATGAGGTATTTGGGGGGTCTTGGGGAATTGTGGCAAGTTCCCTGATGCTCCTCCCGACTGTCCAGGTTCGAGTGTCTCCTGTTGGGATGTGAGGGGAGCGATGGGAACCCTTTCCCGACAGAGCAGAGATGGGATCCTCATCTGGAGCTCAGCAGGGTATAACGGGGCTCCTTTTCATTCTTGGCGGGACCCCCGGTGTTCCCCTCGAGTGGGGACCAGATGAGCGGAGAACTTCTTGGGTCACATCAAGGAGGTAAATTACCCTTTGGAGATCCAAGAGATAAGTGGTGATTTCCACCGAGTCACCACAGCAGACAAGGGCCTCACCCCGCTTGCAGGGGAGAAGCTTCTGGTTTTTCTCGAGTTGCAGCGGGGTCCTCTCGAGTTACTACAGGGACCCCATAGACTCTCCCCTGTGGCCTCAGGAGAGGCCAGTCTCCACGCCAGTTGCCACACGCCTCTCGGGATTCCTCCCCAGTCGCCTCTGGGGATTCCTCCCTCTTCCACTTGTGCTGAGGCCGGAGCCTGAGCTTTCCTCCACCGTCCTGATGCAGGTTTTGGGGTACCCCTGAGTCCTCCACAGAGGAAACAGGTCTCGTCTCGCCTGGACACGTGCACGGCTACTTGCCTGAGCAGCTGCAGCAGCAGTGTCAGGCTCCATGTCGAGCGGACACAGAGATCTGTGGCTTGCCCTCGAGGTCCTACCCAGGGCTGTCACACATGCCAGTGTGTCGGGCGTCGAGCCTCGGGGTGACAGTCAAAGCAGTGCAGGGTAGGCAGGTTCATCTGCAGTGGACAAAGCATTTGAGGGTCTTGGCGAATGGTGGCCCAACTCTTGATGCTCCTCCCGAATTTCCTGGTGTGAGCACCTCCCCTTGGGATGTGAGGGAAGCCCCAGGAAACCTTTCCCTAAGGAGCAGGAAAAGGCACCATCATCTGGAGCTTACCAGGGCCAAACGGGGCTCCTCTTGAGTCGCAATGGGTCCCTTGGAGTTCCTCTCGAGGTGAAAAGGGTGGGGCAGGGAATTTCTTGGGTTACAGCAAGGGAGCAAAGGAGTCCTTCCAGGTCCAAGAGGGAAGGGGTGATTTCCCTCGTGACGCCGCAGTGGACAAGGGCCTCACCCCGCTTGCAAGGGAGAAGCTTCTGGTTTTTCTCGAGTTGCAGCAGGGTTTATCGAGATACGACCGGGAGCCCATGGACCCGTCCCTGAGGCCTCAGGAAAGGCCAGTCTCCGTGCCAGTTGCCAGGGGCCTCTGGGGATTCCTCCTTAGTCATCGCTGAGTCCTCAGTCCCGGTCCAGTGCTGAAGCCGGAACCATAGCTGTCCTCGCCCATGCTGACATAAATCGTGGGTTTCCCATGGAGCCCCCACAGGGGAGTCAGGCCTCGTCTCTTCTGGAGTCGTGCACTGTCGATTGCCTCCGAGGCTTCAGCAGCATTGTAATGCTCCCCGTCGAGTGGAAACATGGATCTGTGACTTGAATTCGAGTTCCTACCCAGGAATGTCACACGTGCCAGTGTGTCAGGCTTCGAGCCTCGAGGTAACAGTCGATGTATTGCAGGGCATTCAGGTTCATCTGGAGTGAACCAGATATTTGGGGGTCTTGGGGAATGGTGGTAAGATCCCAGATGCTCTTCCCGACTGTCCTGGTGCGATTGTCTCCTTTTGGGATGTGAGGGGAGTGCTGGGAACCCTTTCCCGACAGAGCAGGGAAGGGACCCCCATCTGGAGCTCAGCAGGGGATAACGGGGCCATTTTTCTTTCTTGGCGGGACCCCCGGTGTTCCTCTCGAGTGGGGACGGGAGGGGCGGAGAACTTCTTGTGTCACGGCAAGGAGGTGAACTACCCTTCGGAGGTCCAAGAGATTAAGTGGTGATTTCCCCCGAGACGCCACAGCGGACAAGGTCTTCACCGCGCTTGCAGGGGAGAATCTTTTGGTTTTTCTCGTGTTGCGGCAGGGTCCTCTCGAGTTACGACAGGGACCCCAGAGACTCTCCCCTGTGGCCTCAGGAGAGGCCAGTCTCCATGCCAGTTACCATGCCAGGCGCCTCTGGGGATTCCTCCCAAATCGCCTCTGAGGATTCCTCCCTCTTCGACTTGTGCTGAGGCCGGAGACTGAGCTTTCTTCCACCGTCCTGACGTAGGTCTTGGGGTACCCCTGAGTCCCCCACAGAGGAAACAGGTCTCGTCTCGCCTGGACACGTGCATGGCTACTTGCCTGAGCATCTGCAGCAGCAGTGTCAGGCTCCATGTCGAGCGGACACAGGGATCTCTGGCTTGCCCTCGAGGTCCTACCCAGGGCTGTCACACGTGCCAATGTGTCGGGCATCAAGCCTAGGGGTGACAGTCAAAGCAGTGCAGGGCATTCAGGTTCATCTGCAGTGGATACGGCATTTCGGGGTCTTGGGAAATGGTGGCCCAACCCTTGATGCTCCTCCCAACTTTCCTGGTGTGAGCACCTCCTCTTGGGATCCGAGGGAAGCCCCAGGAAACCTTTCCCTAAAGAGCAGGAATCGGTACCATCATCTGGAACTTACCAGGGCCAAATGGGGCTCCTCTTGAGCCGCAAAGCGTCCCTTGGAATTCCTCTGGAGGTGAGAAGGGTGGGGCAGGGAATTTCTTGGGTCACAGCAAGGGGGTGAAGGAGCCCTTCGAAGTCCAAGAGGGAAGGGGTGATTTCCCTCGTGACGACGCAGCATACAAGGGCTTCACCCCGCTTGTAAGGGAGAAGCTTCTGGTTTTTCTCGAGTTTCGTCGGGGTTTCACGAGTTTCGACGGGAAGCCCATGGACCCGAACATGTGGCCTCAGGAGAGGCCGGTCTCCGTGCCAGTAGCCAGGGGCCTCTGGGGATTCCTCCTTAGTCATCGCCGAGGTCTCAGTCCTCGTCCGGTGCTGAAGCCGGTATGTGAGCTGTCCTCGCCCTTGCCGACATAAATCTTTGCGTTCTCATGGAGCCCCCAAAGGGGAGTCAGGCCTCGTCTCGCCTGGAGACGTGCACTGTCGATTGCCTCCACAGCTGCAGCAGCAGTGTCATGCTCCCCGTCGAGCAGACACAGTGATCTGTGACTTGACATTGAGGTCCTACCCAGGAATGTCACACGTGCCAGTATGTCAGGCTTTGCGCCTCAGGGTGATAGTTGATGTAGGGCAGGGCAGTCAGGTTCATCTGGATTGAACGAGGTATTTTGGGGTCTTGGGAAATGGTGGCAAGTTCCCTGATGATCCTCCCGACTGTCCTGCTGCGAGTGTCTCCTGTTGGGTTGTGAGGGGAGCGCTGGGAAGCCTTTCGAGACAGAGCAGGGAAGGGACTGTCATCTGGAGCTCAGCAGGGGATAACGGGGCTCCTTTTCATTCTTGGCGGGACCCTAGGTGTTCCTCTAGAGTGGGGACGGGAGGGGCGGAGAACTTCTTGGGTCACGGCAAGGAGGTGAACTACCCTTCGGAGGTCCAAGAGATAAGTGGGGATTTCCCCCGAGACGCCACAGTGGACAAGGTCCTCACCGCGCTTGCAGGGGAGAATCTTTTGGTTTTTCTCAAGTTGGGGCGGGATCCTCTCGAGATACAACGGGGACCCCAGGGATTCCCCCCTGTGGCCTCAGGAGAGGCCAGTCTCCGTGCGAGTTTCCAGGCGCCTCTTTTGATTCCTCTTTAGTCATCGCCGAGATCTCAATCCTCGTCCGGTGCTGAAGCAGGTACCTGAGCTGTCCTCGCCCATGCTGACATAAATCTTGGGTTTCCCATGGAGCCCCCACTGTGGAGTCAGGCCTTGTCTCACCTGGAGACGTGCACTGTCGATTGCCTCCACAGCTGCAGCAGCAGTGTCAGGCTCCCCGTCGAGCGGACACAGGGATCTGTGACTTGAATTCGAGGTCCTACCCAGCGCTGTCACAAAAGTCAGTGTGTCAGGCGTTGAGCCTCGGGGTTACAGTCAAGGCAGTGCAGGGCATTCAGGCTCATCTGCAGTGGAAAAGGCATTTGGGGGTTTTGGGGAATGGTAGTCCAACCCCTGATGCCCCTGCTGACTTTCCTGGTGCGAGCACCTCCTCTTGCGATGCGAAGGAAGCCCCAGGAAACCTTTCCCTAAGGAGCAGGAAAAGGGACCAACATCTGGAGCTTAGCAGGGGCAAACGGGGCTCCTCTTGAGTCGCAACCGGACCCTTGGGGTTCTTCTCGAGTTGAGAAGGGTGGGGTGGAGAACTTCTTTGGTCACAGCAAGGGGCTGAAGGTGCACTTCGAGATCTAAGAGATGAGAGATTTCCCCCGAGATGCCGCAGCGGATAAGGGCCTCACACCGCTTGCAAGGGAGAAGCTTCTGGATTTTCTCGAGTTGGGGCGCGGTTTCTCGAGTTACGACGGGGAGCCCATGGACCAGCCCCTGTGGCCTCAGGAGAGGCCAGACTCTGTCCCAGTTGCATTGGGCCTTTGGGGATTCCTCCCCAGTCATCGCCGGGTCCTCAATCTTCGTCTGGTTCTGAAGCCGGTACCTGAGCTTTCCTCACACACGCGGACATAAATCTTGGCGTTCCCATGTAGCCCTCACTGTGGAGTCAGGCCTCATATCGCCTGGAGACGTGCACTGCTCCTGGCCACCGCAGCTGCAGCAGCAGTGTAAGGCTCCGCATTAAGTGGACACATGGACCTGTGACTTGATCTCGAGGTACTACCCAAGGCTGTCACACGTGCCAGTGTGTCAGGAGTCGAGCCTCGGGCTGACAGTTGAGCTAGTGCAGGGCAGTCAGGTTCATCTGGAGTGGACGAGGCATTTGGGGGTCTTGGGGAATGGTGGCCCGATCCCTAATGTTAACTCCGACTCTCAAGGTGCGAGCACCTACCCTTGGGATGCGAGGGGAACACCGGGAACCCTTTCCCGAAGGAGCAGGGAAAGGGACCCTCATCTGGAGCTGAGCAGGGAAATAAGGGGCTTCCCTTGAGTTGTGGCAGGAACCTCGGGGTTCTTCTCGAGTGGGGAAGGGTGGGGCGGGGACTTCTTGTGTCACAGCAAGGGTGTGAAAGAACCGTTTCAGGTCCAAGAGGGAAGGGGTGATTTCCCTCGAGACGCAACCGCGGAAAAGGCCCTCACACACCTGCATGGGAGAAGGTTGTGGTTTTTCTTGTGTTGCGTCGGGGTTTCACGAGTTACGACGGGGAGGCCTTGGACGAGCCCCTGTGGCCTCAGGAGAGGCCAGACTCCGTGCCTGTTGCCATGCGCCTTTGGGGATGCCTCCCCAGTCATCGCCGGGTCCTCTGTCCTCGTCTGGTGCTGAAGCCGGTACCTGAGGTTCCCTCGCCCACGCTGACATAAATTTTGGGGATCCAATGGTGCCCCCACAGGGGAGTCAGGATTCGTCTCGCCTGGAGACGTGCACTGCCGCTGGTCTCCGCAGCTGCAGCAGCAGTGTAAGGCTCCCGGTCGAGTGGACACATGGACCTGTGACTTGACCTCGTGGTACTACCCAGGAATGACACACGTGCTAACGTGTCAGGCATCGAGCCTAGGGGTGACAGTCGATGCAGTGCAGGGCCCTCAGGTTCATCTGGAGTGAACGAGGTATTTGGGGGTTTTGGGGAATTGTGGCAAGAACCCTGATGCTCCTCCCGACTGTCCTGTTGCGAGTGTCTCCTGTTGGGATGTGATGGGCGCGCTGGAAACGCTTTCCCGACAGAGCAGGAAAGGGACCCTCATCTGGAGCTCAGCAAGGGAGATCGAGGTTCCTTTTCATTCTTGGTGGGACCCTCGGTGTCCATCTCGAGTGGAAACGGATGGGGCGGGGAACTTCTTGAGTCACAGCAAGAAGTTGAACTACCCTTTTGAGGTCCAAGAGAGAAGGGGTGATTTCCCCCGAGAGGCCACAGTGGACAAGGTCCTCACCCCCCTTGCAGGGGAGAATATTTTGGTTTTTCTCAAGTTGTGGCGGGGTCCTCTCGAGTTAGGACGGTGACCCAGGGACTCGCCGCTCGGGCGTCAGGAGAGGACAGTCTCCGTGCCAGTTGCCAGGCGCCTCTGGGGATTCCTTCTCAATCGTCTCATGTGCTCAGTCCTCGACTTGTGCTGAGGCCGGAGCCTGAGCTTTCCTCGACCGTCCTGACCTAGGTGTTGTGGTACCCATGAGGATCCCAGAGAGGAGACAGGCCTCGTCTCGCCTGGACACGTGCACGGCTACTTGCCTGACCAGCTGCAGCAGCACTGTCAGGCTCCATGTCGAGCGGACACAGAGATCTGTGGATTGCCCTGGAAGTCCTACCAAGGGTTGCCACAGGGGCCAGTGAGTCGGGCGTCGAGCCTCAGGGTGACAGTCAAGGCAGTGCATGGCGGTTAGGCCCATCTACAGTGGAAAAGGCATTTGGGGGTCTTGGGGAATGGTGGCCCAACACCTGATGATCCTGCCGACTTTCCTGGTGCGAGCACCTCCTCTTGCGATGCGAGAGAAGCCCCAGGAACCTTTCCCTAAGGAGCAGGAAAAGGGACCAACATCTGGAGCTGAGCAGGGGCAAACGGGGCTCCTCTTGAGTCGCAACCGGTCCCTTGGGGTTCCTCTCGAGTTGAGAAGGGTGGGGCGGAGAACTTCTTTGGTCACAGCAAGGGGTTGAAGGAGCATTTCGATGTCTAAGAGATAAGGAATGATTTCCCCCGAGATGTCGCTGCGGATAAGGGCCTCACCCCGCTTGCAAGGGAGAAGCTTCTGGTTTTTCTCGAGTTGGGGCGCAGTTTCTCGAGTTACGACCGGGAGCCCATGGACCAGCCCCTGTGGCCTCAGGAGAGGCCAGACTCTGTGCCAGTTGCCATGGGCCTTTGGGGATTCCTCCCCAGTCATCGCCGGGTCCTCAGTCTTCGCCTGGTCCTGAAGCCGGTACCTGAACTTTCCTCGACCACGCAGACATAAATCTTCGGGTTCCCATGGAGCCCCCACAGGGTTATCAGGCCTCTTGTCGCTGGAGACATGAACTGCCGCTGGCCTCCGCAGCTGCAGCAGCAGTGTAAGGCTCCCCATCTAGTGGACACAGGGACCTGTGTCTTGACACCGAGATACTACCCAGGGCTGTCACACGTGCTTGTGTGTCGGGAATTGAGCCTCGAGGATAGAGTTGAGTCAGTGCAGGGCAGTCAGGTTCATCTGGAGTGAACGAGGCATTTGGGGGTCTTGGCGAATGGTTGCCCGATCCCTGATATTACCTACGACTCTCTAGGTGCGAGCACCTACACTTGGGATGCGAGGGGAACACCGGGAACCCTTTCCCTACGGAAGAGGGAAAGGGACCTTCATCTGGAGTTGAGCAGGAAAAAAAGGGGCTCCACTTGAGTCCCGGCAGGAACCTTGGGGTTCTTCTCGAGAGAGGACGGTTGCGACGGGGACTTCTTGGGTCACAGCAAGGGTGTGAAAGAGCCATTCCAGGTCCAAGAGGGAAGGGGTGATTTCCCTCGAGACGTCACCACGGACAAGGTCCTCACACACCTGCATGGGAGAAGGTTTTGGTTTTTCTCCAGTTGCGGCAGGGTTTCTCGAGTTACGACGGGGAGCTCATGGAACAGCACCTGTGGCCTCAGGAGAGGCCAGACTCTGTCCCAGTTGCATTGGGCCTTTGGGGATTCCTCCCCAGTCATCGCCGGGTCCTCAATCTTCGTCTGGTTCTGAAGCAGGTACCTGAACTTTCCTTGGCCAGGCGGACATAAATCTTGGGTTCCCATGGAGCCCCCATTGGGGAATCAGGCCTCTTCTCGCCTGGAGACATGCACTTTCGCTGGCCTCCACAGCTGCAGCAGCAGTGTAAGGCTCCCCATCTAGTGGACACAGGCAACTGAGACTTGACATCGAGGTACTACCCAGCGCTGTCACACGTGCCAGTGTGTCGGGAGTCAATCCTCGAGGTTAAAGTTGAGTCAGTGCAGGGCAGTCAGGTTCATCTGGAGTGAACGAGGCATTTGGGGGTCTTGGGGAATGGTGGCCCGATCCCTGATGTTACCCCCGAGTCTCAAGGTGCGAGCACCTACTCTTGGGATGCGAGGGGAACACCGGGAACCCTTTCCTGATGGAACAGGGAAAGGGTCCCTCATCTAGAGCTGAGCAGGGGAAAAAGGGGCTCCCCTTGATTCGCGGCAGGAATATCGGGATTTTTCTCGAGTGGGGACGGGTGGCGCAGGGATTTCTTGGGTCACAGCAAGTGTGTGAAAGAGCCGTTCCAGGTCTAACAGGGAAGGGGTGATTTCCCTTGAGACGCCACCGCGGAAAAGGTCTTCACACACCTGCATGAGAGAAGGTTGTGGTTTTTTTCGAGTGGCGGCGGGTTTCTCAAGTTATGACGGGGAGCCCATGGACCAGCCCCTGTGGCCTCAGGAGAGACCAGACTCCGTGTTAGTTGCCATGCGCCTTTGGGGATGCCTCCCCAGTCATTGCCCGGTCTTCAGTCCTCGTCTGTTGCTGAAGCCGGTACCTGAGCTTTCCTCGCACACGCGGACATAAATCTTGGCGTTCTCATGTAGCCCTCACTGTGGAGTCAGGCCTCGTATCGCCTGGAGACGTGCACTGCTCCTGGCCACCGCAACTGCAGCAGCAGTGTAAGGCTCCGCATCGAGTGGACACATGGACCTGTGACTTGATCTCGAGGTACTACCCAAGGCTGTCACACGTGCCAGTGTGTCAGGAGTCGAGCCTCGGGCTGACAGTTGAGTTAGTGCAGGGCAGTCATGTTCATCTGGAGCGGACGAGGCATTTGGGGGTCTTGGGGAATGGTGGCCCGATCCCTAATGTTAACTCCGACTCTCAAGGTGCGAGCACCTACCCTTGGGATGCGAGGGGAACACCAGGAACCCTTTCCCGAAGGAGCAGGGAAAGGGACCCTCATCTGGAGCTGAGCAGGGAAATAAGGGGCTTCCCTTGAGTTGTGGCAGGAACCTCGGGGTTCTTCTCGAGTGGGGAAGGGTGGGGCGGGGACTTCTTGTTTCACAGCAAGGGTGTGAAAGAACCGTTTCAGGTCCAAGAGGGAAGGGGTGATTTCCCTCGAGACGCAACCGCGGAAAAGGCCCTCACACACCTGCATGGGAGAAGGTTGTGGTTTTTCTTGTGTTGCGTCGGGGTTTCACGAGTTACGACGGGGAGGCCATGGACCAGCCCCTGTGGCCTCAGAAGAGGCCAGACTCCGTGCCTGTTGCCATGTGCCTTTGGGGATGCCTCCCCAGTCATCGCTGGGTCCTCTGTTCTCGTCTGGTGCTGAAGCCGGTACCTGAGGTTTCCTCGCCCACGCTGACATAAATTTTGGGGATCCAATGGTGCCCCCACAGGGGAGTCAGGATTCGTCTCGCCTGGAGACGTGCACTGCCGCTGGTCTCCGCAGCTGCAGCAGCAGTGTAAGGCTCCCGGTCGAGTGGACACATGGACCTGTGACTTGACCTCGTGGTACTACCCAGGAATGACACACGTGCTAACGTGTCAGGCATCGAGCCTAGGGGTGACAGTCGATGCAGTGCAGTGCCCTCAGGTTCATCTGGAGTGAACGAGGTATTTGGGGGTTTTGGGGAATTGTGGCAAGAACCCTGATGCTCCTCCCGACTGTCCTGTTGCGAGTGTCTCCTGTTGGGATGTGATGGGCGCGCTGGAAACGCTTTCCCGACAGAGCAGGAAAGGGACCCTCATCTGGAGCTCAGCAGGGGAGATCGAGGTTCCTTTTCATTCTTGGTGGGACCCTCGGTGTCCATCTCGAGTGGAAACGGATGGGGCGGGGAACTTCTTGAGTCACAGCAAGAAGTTGAACTACTACCCTTTTGAGGTCCAAGAGAGAAGGGGTGATTTCCCCCGAGAGGCCACAGTGGACAAGGTCCTCACCCCTCTTGCAGGGGAGAATATTTTGGTTTTTCTCAAGTTGTGGCGGGGTCCTCTCGAGTTAGGATGGTGACCCTGGGACTCGCCGCTCAGGCGTCAGGAGAGGACAGTCTCCGTGCCAGTTGCCAGGCGCCTCTGGGGATTCCGTCCCAATCGTCTCACGTGCTCAGTCCTCGACTTGTGCTGAGGCCGGAGCCTGAGCTTTCCTCGACCGTCCTGACCTAGGTGTTGTGGTACCCATGAGGATCCCAGAGAGGAGACAGGCCTCGTCTCGCCTGGACACGTGCACGGCTACTTGCCTGACCAGCTGCAGCAGCACTGTCAGGCTCCATGTCGAGCGGACACAGAGATCTGTGGATTGCCCTGGAAGTCCTACCAAGGGTTGCCACACGGGCCAGTGTGTCGGGTGTCGAGCCTCAGGGTGACAGTCAAGGCAGTGCATGGCGGTTAGGCTCATCTACAGTGGAAAAGGCATTTGGGGGTCTTGGGGAATGGTGGCCCAACACCTGATGCTCCTGCCGCCTTTCCTGGTTCAAGCACCTCCTCTTGAGATGCGAGGGAAGCCCCAGGATACCTTTCCCTAAGGAGAAGGAAAGGAACCAACATCTGGAGCTTAGCAGGTACAAACGGGGCTCTGACTCGCAACCGGTCCCTTGGGGTTCCTCTCGAGTTGATAAGGGTGGGGCGGAGAATTTCTTGGGTCACAGCAAGGTGGTGAAGGAGCCCTTCGAGGTCGAAGAGAGAAGGGGTGATTTCCCCCGAGATGCCGCAGCAGATAAGGGCCTCACCCCCTTTGCAAGGAAGAAGCTTCTGGTTTTTCTCGAATTGGGGCGTTGTTTTTTGAGTTACGACAGGAGCCCATCGACCTGTCCCTGTGGCCTCAGGAGAGGTCAGTCTCCATGCTAGTTGCCATGCACCTTTGGGGATGCCTCCCCAATCATCGCCGGGTCCTCAGTTTTCGTCTGATGCTGAAGCCAGTACCTGAGCTTACCTCTCCCATGCGGACATAAATCTTGGGGTTCCCACGGAGCCCCCACAGTGGAGTCAGGTATCGTCTCGCCTGGAGACGTGCACTGCCGCTGGTCTCCGCAGTTGCAGCAGCAGTGTAAGGCTCCCCATCGAGTGGAAACATGGACATGTGACTTGACCTCGTGGTACTACCCAGGGCTTTCACACGAGCCAGTGTGTCGGGAGTCGAGCCTCGGGGTGACAGATGAGTCAGGGCAGGGCAGTCAGTTTCATCTGGAGTGCACCAGGCATTTGGATGTCTTGGGGAATGGTGGCCCGATCCCTGATGTTACCCCCGACTCTCAAGGTGGGTGCACCTACTCTTGGGATGTGAGGGGAACACCGGGAACCCTTTCTCGACGGAACAGGGAAAGGGATCCTAATCCTGAGCTGAGCAGGGAAAAAAGGGGCTCCCCTTAAGTCGCGGCAGGAACCACGGGGTTCCTCTTAAGTGGGGACGTGTGGGGCGGGGACTTCTTGGGTCACAACAAGAAAGTTAACGACCTTTTTGAGGTCCAAGCGAGAAGGGGTGATTTCCCCTGAGACGCCACAGTGGACAAGGTCCTCACCCCGCTTATAGGGGACAATTTTTGGTTTTTCTCAAGCTGTGGCGGGGTCCTCTCGAGTTATGACAGGGATCCAGGGACTCGCCCCTGTGGACTCAGGAGAGGACAGTCTCGTGTCAGTTGCCAGGCGCCTCTGGGGATTCCTCCCCAATCGTCTCAGGGTGCTCAATTTTCGGCTTGTGCGGAGGCCGGAGCCTGAGCTTTCCTCGACCGTACTGACCGAGGTCTTGGGGTACCCCTGAGGCCCCCCATAGAGGAGACAGGCCTCGTCTCACTTGGACACGAGCACGGCTACTTGTCTGACCAACAGCAGCAGCAGTGTCAGGCTCCATGTCGAGCGGACACAGGGATCTGTGGATTGCCCTCGAGGTCCTACCCAGGGCTGTGTGTCGGGCGTCGAGCCTCGGGGTGACAGTCAAGGCAGTGCAGGGCAGTCAGGCTCATCTGCAGTGGAAAGGCATTTGGGGGTCTTGGGGAATGGTGGCCCAACACCTGATGCTCCTGCCGACTTTCCTGGTGCGAGCACCTCCTCTTGCGATGTGAGGGAATCCCCAGGAACCTTTCCCTAAGGAGCAGGAAAAGGGACCAACATCTGGAGCTTAGCAGGGGCAAACGGGGCTCCTCTTGAGTCGCAACCGGTCCCTTGGGGTTCCTCTCGAGTTGAGAAGGGTGGGGCAGAGAACTTCTTTGGTCACAGCAAGGGGTTGATGGAGAGCACTTCGATGTCTAAGAGATAAGGAATGATTTCCCCCGAGATGTCGCTGCGGAAAAGGGCCTCACCCCGCTTGCAAGGGAGAAGCTTCTGGTTTTTCTCGAGTTGGGGCACGGTTTCTCGAGTTACGACGGGGACCATGGACCAGCCCCTGTGGCCTCAGGAGAGGCCAGACTCTGTGCCAGTTGCCATGGGCCTTTGGGGATTCCTCCCCAATCATCGCCGGGTCCTCAGTCTTCGTCTGGTGCTGAAGCCGGTACCTGAACTTTCCTCGAACATGCAGATATAAATCTTGGGGTTCCCATGGAGCCCCCACAGGGTTATCAGGCCTCTTGTCGCCTGGAGACATGAACTGCCATTGGCCTCCGCAGCTGCAGCAGCAGTGTAAGGCTCCCCATCTAGTGGACACAGGGACCTGTGACTTGACATCGAGGTACTACCCAGGGCTGTCACACGGGCCAGTGTGTTGGGCGTCGAGCCTCAGGGTGACAGTTGATTCAGTGTAGGGCAGTCAGGTTCATCTGGAGTGGACGAGGCATTTGGTGGTCTTGGGGAATGGTGGCCTGATTCCTGATTTTACCCCCGACTCTCAAGGTGCAAGCACCTACACTTGGGATGTGAGGGGAACACCTGGAACCCTTTCCTGACAGAACACGGAAAGGAACCCGCATCTGGAGCTGAGCAGGGAGAAAAGGGTCTCCCCTTGAGTCGCGGCAGGGACCTCGGGGTTCTTCTCTAGTGGGGACTGGTGGGGCGGGGACTTCTTGGTTCACAGCTAGGGTGTGAAAGAGCCGTTCCATGTCCAAGAGGGAAGGGGTGATTTCCCTCAAGACGCCACCATGGACAAGGTCCTCACTCCGCTTGCAGGAGAGAACCTTTTGGTTTTTCTCAAGTTGTGGCGGGGTCCTCTCGAGTTACGACGGGGACCCAGGTACCCCTGTGGCCTCAGGAGAGGTCAGTCACCGTGTCAGTTGCCAGGTGCCTCTGGGGATTCCTCCCCAATCGTCTCAGTGTGCTCAGTCCTCGACTTGTGCGGAGGCCGGTGCCGGAGCTTTCCTCGACCTTCCTGACCTAGGTCTTGTGGTACCTCTGAGGCCCCAACTGAGGAGGCAAGCCTCGTCTCGCCTGGAGACATGCACTGCCGCTGGCCTGCACAGCTGCAGCCGCAGTGTAAGGCTCCCCATCGAGTGGGGATAAGGGCCTCACCCCTCTTGCAAGGGAGAAGCTTCTGGTTTTTCTCGAGTAGCGGGGGGTTTCTCGAGTTATGATGGGAGCCCATGGACCTGCGCCTGTGTCCTCAGGAGAGGCCAGTCTCCGTGCCAGTTGCCATGTGCCTTTGGAGATGCCTCCCTTGTCATTGCCGGGTCCTCAGTCCTTGTCTAATGCTGAAGCCAGTACCTGAGCTTTCCTCGCCCATGCAAGCATAAATTTTGGGGATCCCATGGAGCCCCCACAGGGGAGTCAGGCCTCGTCTCGCCTTGAGACGTGCACTGTCGCTGGCTTCCGCAGCTGCTGCAGCAGTGTAAGACTCCAGGTCGAGTGTACACAGGGACCTGTGACTTGACCACGAGGTAATACCCAGGGCTGTTACACGTGCCAGTGTGTCCAAAGTCGAGCCTCGGTGTGACAGTTCAGTCACTGCTAGGCAGCCAGGTTCATCTGGAGTGCATGACGCATTTGGGGGTCTTGGAGAATGGTGGCCCGATCTCTGATGTTAACCCCGACTCTCAAGGTGTGAGCACCTACTCTTGGGATGCGAGGGGAACACAGGGAACTCTTACCCGACATAACAGAGAAAGGGACCCTCATCTTGAGCTAAGCAGGGAAAAAAGTGGCTCCCCTTGAGTTGCGGCAGGAACCTCAGTGTTCTTCTCGAGTGGGGACGGTTGGGGCAGGGACTTCTTGGGTCACAGCAAGGGTGTGAATGAGCCGTTCAAGGTCCAGGAGGGAAGGGGTGATTTCCGTTGAGACGCCACCGCGGACCAGGTCCTCCCACACCTGTTTTGGAGAAAGTTATGGTTTTTCTCAATTTGCGGTGGAGTTTCTCGAGTTAAGACGGGGAGCCCATGGACCAGTCCCAGTGGTCTCAGGAGAGGCCAGACTACGAGCCATTTGCCTTGCACTTTTGGGGATGCCTCCCCAGTCATCGCTGGGTCCTCAGTCCTTGTCTGGTGCTGAAGCCGGTACCTGAGCTTTCCTCACACAGGCGGAAATAAATCTTGGGGATCCCATGGCTCCCCCAGAGGCGAGTCAGGCCTCCTCTCACCTGGAGAAGTGCACTGCCGCTGGCCTTCGCAGCTGAAGCAGCAGTCTAATGATCCCCATCGAGTGGACACAGGGACCTGTGACTTGACAATGAGGTTCTACCCAGGGCTGACACACATGCTCGCGTGTCAGGCATCGAGCCTCGTGGTGACAGCCGTCGCAGTGCAGGGCATTCAGGTTCATTTGGAGTGAACGAGGTATTTATGATACTTGGGGAAAGGTGGCAAGACACCTGATGCTCCTCCCGACTGTCCTGGTGTGAGTGTCGCCTGTTGGGATGTGAGGGGAGCGCTGGGTACCCTTTCCCGACAGAGCAGGGAAGGGACCCATATCTGCAGCTCACCAGGGGTTAACGGGGCTCCTTTTGATTCTTGGCTGGACCCCCGGTGTTCCTTTTGAGTGGGGACTGGAGGGGAGAACTTCTTGGGTCACCACAAGGAGATGAACTATCCTTCAGAGGTCCAAGAGATAAGTGGTGATTTCCCCCGAGACGCCATAGCAGACAAGGTCCTCACCGCGCTTGCAGGGGAGAATCTTTTGGTTTTTCTCGAGTTGCGGCCGGGTTCTCTCGAGTTATGATGGGGACACCAAGGACTCGCCCCTGGGACCTCAGGAGAGGCCAGTCTCTGTGCCAGTTGCCAGGCGCCTCTGGGGATTCCTCCCCAATCGTCTCAGGGTGCTCAGTCCTCGACTTGTGCGGAGGCTGGAGTCAGAGATTTCCTCCACCGTCCTGACTTAGGTCTTGGGGTACCTCTGAGTCCCTCACAGAGGAGACAGGTCTCGTCTCGCCTGGACATGTGCACGGCTACTTGCCTGACCAGCTGCGGCAACAGTGTCAGGCTCCACGTCGAGCAGACACAGGGATCTGTTGCTTGCCCTCGGGGTCATACCCAGGGCTGTCACACGAGCCAGTGTTTCGGGCATCATGCCTCGGGGTGACAGTCAAAGCAGTGCAGGGCAGTCAGGTTCATCTGCAGTGGACAAGGCATTTGGGGGTCTTGGGGAATGGTGGCTCAAACCTTGATGCTCCTGACGACTTTGCTGGTGTGAGCACCTCCTCTTGGAATGCGAGCCAAGCCCCAGGAAACCTTTCCCTAAAGACCAGGAATCGATACCGTCATCTGGAACTTACCAGGGCCAAATGGGGCTCCTCTTGAGTCACAAATGGTCCCTTGGAATTCCTCTCGAGGTGAGAAGGTTGGGGCAGGGAAATTCTTGGGTCACCGCAAGGGGGTGAAGGAGCCCTTCGAGGTCCAAGAGGGAAGGGGTGATTTCCCTCGTGACGCCACAGCGGACAAGGGCCTCACCCCGCTTGCAAGGGAGAAGCTTCTGGTTTTTCTCGAGTTTCGGCGGGGTTTCGCGAGTTCCGACAGGGAGCCCATGGACCCGACCCTGTGGCCTCAGCAGAGGCCAGTCTCCGTGCCAGTTGCCAGAGGCCTCTGGGGATTCCTCCTTAGTCATCGCCGAGGTCTCAGTCCTCGTCCGGTGCTCAAGCCGGTACGTGAGCTGTTCTCACCCTTGCCGACATAAATCTTGGGGTTCTCATGGAGCCCCCAAAGGGGAGTCAGGACTCATCTCGCCTGGAGACGTGCACTGTCTTTTACCTTCACAACTGCAGCAGCAGTGTCAGGCTGTCCGTTGAGCAGACACAGGGATCTGTGACTTGACTTCGAGGGCCTAACCAGGAATGTCACACGTGCCATTGTGTCAGGCTTGGAGCATCAGGATGACAGTCGATGCAGTGCAGGGCAGTCAGGTTCATCTTGATTGAACGAGGTATTTTGCGGTCTTGGGGAATGGTGTCAAGATCCCTGATGCTCCGCCCGACTGTCCTGTTTTGAGTGTCTCCTGTTGGGATGTGAGGGGAGCGCTGGGAACACTTTCCCGACAGAGCAGAGAAGGTACTCATCTGGAGCTCAGCAGGGGATAACGGGGCTCCTATTCATTCTTGGCGGAACCTCCGGTGTTCCTTTCCAGTGGTGACGGGAGGGGTGGAGAACTTCTTGGATCACGGCAAGGAGGTGAACTTCGTGCTTCAGAGGTCCAAGAGATACGTGGTGATTTCCGCCGAGAGGCCACAGCGGACAAGGCCCTCACCGTGCTTGCAGAGCAGAATCTTTTGGTTTTTCTTGAATTGCGGCAGGGTCCTCTCGAGTTACGACGGGGACCCCAGGGATTCGCCCCTGTGGCCTCAGAAGAGGCCAGTCTCCGTGTC
Organism: Litocranius walleri; assembly: GCA_006410535.1. Lineage (NCBI taxonomy): Eukaryota > Metazoa > Chordata > Mammalia > Artiodactyla > Bovidae > Litocranius > Litocranius walleri. The sequence continues at coordinate 92,606 of SJYG01001521.1, forward strand.
AGTTGCCAGGCACCTCTGGGGATTTCTCCTCAATCGTCTCAGTGTTCTCAGTCCTCGAATTGTGCAGATGTCGGAGCCTAAGCTTTCCTCCACCGTCCTGACTAAGGTCTTGGGGTATCCCAGATTTGCCCACAGAGGAGACAGATCTTGTCTCGCCTGGACACGTGCACGGCTACTTGCCTGACCAGCTGCAGCATCATGTCAGGCTCCATGTCGAGCGGACACAGGGATCTGTGGCTTGCCCTTGAGGTCGTACCCAGGGCTGTCATACGTGCCAGTGTGTCGGGCATCGAGCCTCAGGGTGACAGTCAAAGTAGTGCAGGGCCGTCAGGTTCATCTGCAGTGGACAAGGCATTTGGGGATCTTGGGGAATGGTGGCCCAACACGTGATGCTCCTCCCAAATTTCCTGGTGTGAGCACGTCCTCTTGGGTTGCGAGGGAAACCCAAGGAAACCTTTCCCTAAGGAGCAGGAAAAAGCAGCATCATCTGGAACTTACCAGGGCCAAACCATTCTCCTCTTGAGTCGCAATGTGTCCCTTGGAGTTCCTCTCGATGTGAGAAGGGGGGTCAGGGAATTTCTTGGGTCACAGCAAGGGGGTGAAGGAGCCCTTTGAGGTCCAAGAGGGAAGGGGTGATTTCCCCCGTGATGCTGCGGCGGACAAGGGCCTCACCCCGCTTGCAAGGAAGAAGCTTCTAATATTTCTCGAGGTGCGGCGGGGTCCTCTCGAGTTTTGACGGGGAGTCCAGGGACCCGTCCCTGTGGCCTCAGGAGAGGCCAGTCTCCGTGCAGTTGCCAGGCGCCTCTGGGGATTCCTCCAAAATCGTCTCAGGGTACTCAGTCCTATACTTGTGCTGAGGCCGGCGCCTGAGCTTTGTGCCAACGTCGTGACTTAGGTCTTAATGTACCCCTGAGTCCCCCACAGACTAGACAAGTCTCATCTCGCCTGGACTCGTGCACGGCTACTTGCCCGACCAGCTGCAGCAGCAGTGTCAGGCTCCATATCGAGGGGACACATGGATCTGTGGCTTGCCCTCAAGTTCCTACCCAGGGCTGTCACACGTGCCAGTGTGTCGAGCATCGAGCCTCGGGGTGACAGTCAAAGCAGTGCAGGGCAGTCAGGGTCATCTGCAGTGGACAAGGCATTTGGGGGTCTTGGGGAATGGTGGCCCAACCCTTGATGCTCCTGACGACTTTCCTGGTATGAGCACCTCCTCTTGGGATGCGAGCGAATCCCCAGGAAACCTTTCTCTAAAGACCAGGAATCGATACCATCATCTGGAACTTACCAGGGCCAAACGGGGCTCCTCTTGAGTTGCAAATGGTCCCTTGGAATTTCTCTCGAGGTGAGAAGGGTGGGGCAGGGAATTTCTTGCGTCACAGCAAGGGGGTGAAGGAGCCCTTCGAGGTCCAAGAGGGAAGGGGTGATTTCCCACGTGACGCCGCAGCGGACAAGGGCCTCACCGTGCTTGCAAGGGAGAAGCTTCTGGTTTTTCTCGAGTTTCGGCGGGGTTTCGCGAGTTACGACGGGGAGCCCATCGACCCGCCCCGGTGGCCTCAGGAGAGGCCAGTCTCTGTACCAGTTGCCAGGAGCTCTGGGGATTCCTCCTTAGTCATCACCGAGGTCTCGGTCCTCCTCCGGTGCTGAGCTGTCCTCGCCCTTGCCGACATAAATCTTGGGGTTCTCATGGAGCCCCCAAAGGGGAGTCAGGCCTCGTCTCGCCTGGACACGTGCATTGTCGATTGCCTCCGCTGCTGCAACAGTAGTGTCATGCTCCCCGTCGAAGGGACACAGGGATCTGTGACTTGACTTCGAGGTCCTACCCAGGGATGTCACACGTGCCAGTGTGTCAGGCTTTGAGCCTCAGGGTGACAGTCGATGCAGTGCAGGGCAGTCAGGTTCATCTGGATTGAACGAGGTATTTTGGGGACTTGGGGAATGGTGGCAAGGTCCCTGATGATCCTCCCGTCTGTCCTGCTGCGAGTGTCTCCTGTTGGGTTGTGAGGGGAGCGCTGGGAACCCTTTCCCAACAGAGCAGGGAAGGGACCCTCATCTGGAGCTCAGCAGGGGATAACGGGGCTAGTTTTGTTTCTTGGTGGGACCCCCGATGTTCCTCTCGTGTGGGGACGGGAGGGGCGGAGAATTTCTTGGGTCATGGCAAGGAGGTGAACTACCCTTCGGAGGTCCAAGAGATAAGTGGGGATTTCCCCCGAGCCGCCACAGCGGACAAGGTCCTCACCCCACATTCAGGGAAGAACCTTTTGGGTTTTCTCAATCTGCGGTGGGATCCTCTCGTGTTTCGACGCGGACCCTAAGGACTCGCCCCTGGGGCCTCAGGAGAGTCCAGTCTCCATGCCAGTTACCAGGCTCCTCTGGGGATTCCTCCGCAATCGTCTCAGGGTGCTCAGTCCTCGACTTGTGCTGAGGCCGGAGCCAGAGCTTTCCTCCACCGTCCTGACTTAGGACTTGGGGTAACTCTGAGTCCCCACAGAGGAGACAGGTCTCATCTCTCCTGGACACGTGCACGGCTACTTGCCTGACCAGCTGCAGCAGCAGTGTCAGGCTCCATGTCGAGCGGACACAGGGATCTGTGGCTTGCCCTCGAGGTACTACCCAGGGCTGTCACACGTGCCAGTGTGTCCGGCGTCGAGCCTCGTCGAGACAGTCAAAGCAGTGCAGGGCAGTCAGGTTCATCTGCCGTGGACAAGGCATTTGGGGGTCTTGGGGAATGATGGCCTAATCCTTGATGCTCCTCCCGACTTTCCTGGTGTGAGCACGTCCTCTTGGGATGCGAGGGAAGCCCCAGGAAACCTTTTCCCAAGGAGAAGGAAAAGGCACCATCATCTGGAGCTTACCAGGGACAAACAGGGCTCTTCTTGAGTTGCAATGGGTCCCTCGGAATTCCTCTCGAGTTTAGAAGGTTGAGGCAGGGAATTTCTTGGGTCACAGCAAGGGGCTGTAGGAGCCCTTCGAGGTCCAAGAGGGAAGGGGTGATTTCCCTCGTGACGCCGCAGCGGACAAGGGCCTCAGGCCGCTTGCAAGGGAGAACCTTCTGGTTTTGTCGAGTTGAGGCAGGGTTTCTCGAGTTACGACGTAGAGCCCATGCACCCGCCCCTGTGGCCTCAGGAGAGGCCAGTCTCCCTGCCAGCTGTCAGGCGCCTCTGGGGATTCCTCCCCAATCGTCTCTGGGTGCTCAGTCCTCGCCTTGTGCTGAGGCCGGAGCCTGTGCTTTCCTCCACCGTCCTGACTTAGGTCTTGGGGTAGCCCTAATGCCCCAGAGAGGAGACAGGTCTCATCTCGCCTGGACACGTGCACAACTACTGGCCTGACAAGCTACAGCAGCAGCAGTGTCAGGCTCCATGTCAAGCGGACACAGGGATCTGTGGCTTGCCCTCGAGGTCCTGCCCAAGGGTGTCACACTTGCCACTGTGTCAGGCATCGAGCCTCGGTGTGACAGTCACAGCAGTGAAGGCCCGTTAGGGTAATCTGCAGTGGACAAGGCATTTGGGTGTCTTGGGGAATGGTGGCCCAATCCTAGATGCTCCTCCCGACTTTCCTGGTGTGAGCACCTCCTCTTCTGATGTGAGGGAATCCCCAGGAGACCTTTCCCTAAGGAACAGAAAAAGGCACCATCATCTGGAGCTTACCAGGGCCTAACGGGGCTCCTCTGGATTCGCAGTGGGTCCCTTGGCATTCTTTTCGAGGTGAGAAGGTTGGGGCAGGGCCTTTCTTGGGGCACAGCAAGTGGGTGAAGGAGCCATTCGAGGTCCAAGAGGGAAGGGGTGATTTCTCTCCTTACACCGCAGTGGACAAGGGCCTCAGCCCGCTTCCAAAAAAGAAGCTTCTGGTGTTTCTCGAGTTGTGGCGGGGTTACTCGAGTTACGACGGGGAGCCCATGGACCCGCCCATGTGGCCTAAGGCGAGGACAGTCTCCGTGCCAGTTGCCAGGCGTCTCTGGGGATTCCTCCCCAATCGTCTCTGGGTGCTCAGTCCTCGCCTTCTGCTAAGGCCAGAGCCTGAGCTTTCCTCCACCATCCTGACAGGTTTTGGGGTACCCTTGAGTCCCCCAGAGAGGAGACTGCTCTCGTTTCCCGTGGACACGTGCACGGCTACTGGCCTGACCAGCTGCAGCAACAGTGTCAGGCTCCATGTCGAGCGGACACAGGGATCTGTGGCTTTCCCTCGAGGTCCTCCCCAGGGCTGTCACACGTGCCAGTGTGTCTGGCTTCGAGCCTCGGGGTGAACAGTCACAGCAGTGCAGGGCAGTCAGGGTCATCTGCCGTGGACAAGGCATTTGGGGGTCTTGGGGAATGGAGACCCAACCCTGGATGATCCTCCCGACTTTCCTGGTGGGAGCACCTCCTCTTCTGATGCGAGGGAATCCCCAGGAGACGTTTCCCTAAGGAGCAGAAAAAGGCACCATCATCTGGAGATTACCAGGGCCAAACGGGGCTCCTCTGGAGTCGCAATGGGTTCCTTGGCATTCCTCTCGAGGTGAGAAGGGTGGGGCAGGGCCTTTCTTGGGTCACAGCAAGTGGCTCAAGTAGCCCTTCGAGGTCCAAGAGGGAGGGGGTGATTTCCCTCGAGACGCCGCAGCGAACAACGGCCCCAGCCCGCTTCCAAGGGCGAAGCTTGTGGTTTTCCTCGAGCTGCGGGGGGGTTTCTCGAGTTACGACGGGGAGCCCATGCACCCACCCCTGTGGCCTCAGGAGAGGCCAGTCTCCGTGCCAGTTGCCAGGCGCCTCTGGGGATTCCTCCCCAAACGTCTCTGGTGCTCAGGCCTCGCCTTGTGCTGAGGCTGGAGCCTGAGCTTTCCTCCACCGTCCTGACTTAGTTCTTGGGGTATCCCTGAGTCCCCCACAGGGGAGACTGGTCTCGTTTCGCCTGGACACGTGCACGGCTACTGGCCTGACCAGCTGCAGCAGCAGTGTCAGGCTACATGTCGAGAGGCCACAGGGATCTGTGGCATTCCCTCGAGGTCCTACCCAGGGCTGTCACACGTGCCAGTGTTTCGGGCATCGAGCCTCGGAGTGACAGTCACAGCAGTGCAGGGCAATCAGGGTATTCTGCCGTGGACAAGGCATTTGGGGGTCTTGGGGAATGGTGACCCAAACCTTGATGCTCCCCCCGACTTTCCTGGTGTGAGCATTTCCTCTTCTGATGCGAGGGAATCCCCAGGAGACCTTTTCCTAAGGAGCAGAAAAAGGCACCAACATCTGGAGCTTACGAGGGCCAAACGGGGCTCCTCTGGAAACGCAATGGGTCCCGTGGAGTTCCTCTCGAGGTGGGAAGTGTGGGGCAGGGCCTTTCTTGGGTCACAGCAAGGGGGTGAAGGAGCCCTTCGAAGTCCTACAGGGAAGGGGTGATTTCCCTTGTGAGGCTGCAGCGGACAAGGGCCTCAGCCTGCTTGCAAGAGAGAAGTTTCTGGTTTTTCTCGAGTCCCGACTTCAATCTCGAGTTACGACGGGGATCCCATGGACCCGACCCTGTAGCCTCAGAAGAGGCCAGTCTCCCTGCCAGTTGCCAGGCGCCTCTGCAGATTTCTCCCCAATCGTCTCTGGGTAATCAGTCCTCGCCTTGTGCTGAGGCTGGAGCCAGAGCTTTCCTCTACTGTCCTGACTAAGGTCTTGGGGTACCCCTGAGTTCCCCAACGAGAAGACAGCTCTGTTCTCGCTTGGACACGTGCACGGCTGGTGGCCTGACCAGCTGCAGCAGCAGTGTCAGGCTCCATATCGAGGGGACACATGGATCTGTGGCTTGCCCTCAAGTTCCTACCCAGGGCTGTCACACGTGCCAGTGTGTCGGGCGTCGAGCCTCGGGGTGACAGTCAGAGCAGTGCAGGGCAGTCAGGGTCATCTGTTGTGGACAAAGCATTTGGGGGTCTTGGGGAATGGTGGCCCAAACCTTGATGCTCCTCCCGACTTTCCTGGTGTGAGCACCTCCACTTGGGATGGGAGTAAAGCCCCAGGAGACGTTTCCCTAAGGAGCAGGAAAAGACACCGTCAATTGGACCTTACCAGGGCCACACGGGGCTTCTCTGGAGTCACAATGGGTCCCATGGAGTTCCTCTCGAGTTGAGAAGTGTGGGGCAGGCCCTTTACTGGGTCACAGCAAGGGCGTGAAGGAGCCCTTCGAGGTCCAAGAGGGAAGAGGTGATTTCCATCGTGACGCCGAAGTGGACCAGGGCCTCATCCCGCTTCAAGGGAGAAGCTTCTGGTTTTTCTCGAGTTCCGGCGGGTTTCTCGAGTTACGACGGGGATCCCATGGACCCACCCCTGTGGCCTCAGGAGAGGCCAGTCTCGGTGCCATTCGCCAGGCGCCTCTGCAGATTTCTCCCAAATCGTCTCGGGGTGCTCAGTCCATGCCTTGTGCTGAGGCTGGAGCCTGAGCTTTCCTCCACCATCCTGACTTAGGTTTTGGGGTACCCCTGAGTCCCCCAGAGAGGAGACTGCTCTCGTTTCCCATGGACACGTGCACGGCTACTGGCCTGACCAGCTGCAGCAACAGTGTCAGGCTCCATGTCGAGCGGACACAGGGATCTGTGGCTTTCCCTCGAGGTCCTACCCAGGGCTATCACACGTGCCAGTGTTTCGGGCGTCGAGTCTCGGGGTGAACAGTCACAGCAGTGCAGGGCAGTCAGGGTCATCTGCTGTGGACAAGGCATTTGGGGGTCTTGGGGAATGGAGACCCAACCCTGGATGATTCTCCCGACTTTCCTGGTGTGAGCACCTCCTCTTCTGATGCGAGGGAATCCCCAGGAGACTTTTCCCTAAGGAGCAGAAAAAGGCACCATCATCTGGAGCTTAACAGGGCCAAACGGGGCTCCTCTGGATTCGCAATGTGTTCCTTGGCATTCCTCTCGAGGTGTGAAGGGTGGGGCATGGCCTTTCTTGGGTCACAGCAAGGGGCTGTAGGAGCCCTTCGAGGTCCAATAGGGAAGGGGTGATTTCCCTCGTGACGCGCAGCGGACAAGGGCCTCAGGCCGCTTGCAAGGGAGAACCTTCTGGTTTTGTCGAGTTGAGGCAGGGTTTCTCGAGTTACGACGTAGAGCCCATGCACCCGCCCCTGTGGCCTCAGGAGAGGCCAGTCTCCCTGCCAGCTGTCAGGCGCCTCTGGGGATTCCTCCCCAATCGTCTCTGGGTGCTCAGTCCTCGCCTTGTGCTGAGGCCGGAGCCTGTGCTTTCCTCCACCGTCCTGACTTAGGTCTTGGGGTAGCCCTAATGCCCCAGAGAGGAGACAGGTCTCATCTCGCCTGGACACGTGCACAACTACTGGCCTGACAAGCTACAGCAGCAGCAGTGTCAGGCTCCATGTCGAGCGGACACAGGGATCTGTGGCTTGCCCTCGAGGTCCTGCCCAGGGCTGTCACACGTGCCAGTGTGTCAGGCATCGAGCCTCGGTGTGACAGTCACAGCAGTGCAGGCCCGTTAGGGTAATCTGCAGTGGACAAGGCATTTGGGTGTCTTGGGGAATGGTGGCCCAAACCTTGATGCTCCCCCCGACTTTCCTGGTGTGAGCATTTCCTCTTCTGATGCGAGGGAATCCCCAGGAGACCTTTTCCTAAGGAGCAGAAAAAGGCACCAACATCTGGAGCTTACGAGGGCCAAACGGGGCTCCTCTGGAAACGCAATGGGTCCCGTGGAGTTCCTCTCGAGGTGGGAAGTGTGGGGCAGGGCCTTTCTTGGGTCACAGCAAGGGGGTGAAGGAGCCCTTCGAAGTCCTACAGAGAAAGGGTGATTTCCCTTGTGAGGCTGCAGCGGACAAGGGCCTCAGCCTGCTTGCAAGAGAGAAGTTTCTGGTTTTTCTCGAGTCCCGACTTCATTCTCGAGTTACGACGAGGATCCCATGGACCCGACCCTGTAGCCTCAGAAGAGGCCAGTCTCCCTGCCAGTTGCCAGGCGCCTCTGCAGATTTCTCCCCAATCATCTCTGGGTAATCAGTCCTCACCTTGTGCTGAGGCCGGAGCCTGAGCTTTCCTCCACCGTCCTGACTTAGGTCTTGGGGTACCCCTGAGTTCCCCAACGAGAAAACAGCTCTGGTCTCGCTTGGACACGTGCACGGCTGGTGGCCTGACCAGCTGCAGCAGCAGTGTCAGGCTCCATATCGAGGGGACACATGGATCTGTGGCTTGCCCTCAAGTTCCTACCCAGGGCTGTCACACGTGCCAGTGTGTCGGGCGTCGAGCCTCGGGGTGACAGTCAGAGCAGTGCAGGGCAGTCAGGGTCATCTGCTGTGGACAAAGCAATTGGGGGTCTTGGGGAATGGTGGCCCAACCCTTGATGCTCCTCCCGACTTTCCTGGTGTGAGCACCTCCACTTGGGATGGGAGGAAAGCCCCAGGAGACGTTTCCCTAAGGAGCAGGAAAAGACACCGTCTACTGGAGCTTACCAGGGCTACCCGGGGCTTCTCTGGAGTCACAATGTGTTCCTTGGCATTCCTCTCGAGGTGTGAACGGTGGGGCATGGCCTTTCTTGGGTCACAGCAAGGGACTGTAGGAGCCCTTCGACGTCCAAGATGGAAGAGGTGATTTCACTCGTGACGCTACAGCAGACAAGGGCCTCAGCCCGCTTTCAAAAGAGAAGCTTCTGGTTTTTGTCGAGTTGCGGCGAGGTTTCTGGAGTTACGAGGGGGAACGCATGGACCCGCCCCTGTGGCCTCAGGAGAGGCCAGTCTCAGTGCCAGTTGCCAATTGGGGGTCTTGGGGAATGGTGGCCCAAACCTTGATGCTCCTCCCGACTTTCCTGGTGTGAGCACCTCCACTTGGGATGGGAGTAAAGCCCCAGGAGACGTTTCCCTAAGGAGCAGGAAAAGACACCGTCAATTGGACCTTACCAGGGCCACACGGGGCTTCTCTGGAGTCACAATGGGTCCCATGGAGTTCCTCTCGAGTTGAGAAGTGTGGGGCAGGCCCTTTACTGGGTCACAGCAAGGGCGTGAAGGAGCCCTTCGAGGTCCAAGAGGGAAGAGGTGATTTCCATCGTGACGCCGAAGTGGACCAGGGCCTCATCCCGCTTCAAGGGAGAAGCTTCTGGTTTTTCTCGAGTTCCGGCGGGTTTCTCGAGTTACGACGGGGATCCCATGGACCCACCCCTGTGGCCTCAGGAGAGGCCAGTCTCGGTGCCATTCGCCAGGCGCCTCTGCAGATTTCTCCCAAATCGTCTCGGGGTGCTCAGTCCATGCCTTGTGCTGAGGCTGGAGCCTGAGCTTTCCTCCACCATCCTGACTTAGGTTTTGGGGTACCCCTGAGTCCCCCAGAGAGGAGACTGCTCTCGTTTCCCATGGACACGTGCACGGCTACTGGCCTGACCAGCTGCAGCAACAGTGTCAGGCTCCATGTCGAGCGGACACAGGGATCTGTGGCTTTCCCTCGAGGTCCTACCCAGGGCTNTGACTTAGGTTTTGGGGTACCCCTGAGTCCCCCAGAGAGGAGACTGCTCTCGTTTCCCATGGACACGTGCACGGCTACTGGCCTGACCAGCTGCAGCAACAGTGTCAGGCTCCATGTCGAGCGGACACAGGGATCTGTGGCTTTCCCTCGAGGTCCTACCCAGGGCTATCACACGTGCCAGTGTTTCGGGCGTCGAGTCTCGGGGTGAACAGTCACAGCAGTGCAGGGCAGTCAGGGTCATCTGCTGTGGACAAGGCATTTGGGGGTCTTGGGGAATGGAGACCCAACCCTGGATGATTCTCCCGACTTTCCTGGTGTGAGCACCTCCTCTTCTGATGCGAGGGAATCCCCAGGAGACTTTTCCCTAAGGAGCAGAAAAAGGCACCATCATCTGGAGCTTAACAGGGCCAAACGGGGCTCCTCTGGATTCGCAATGTGTTCCTTGGCATTCCTCTCGAGGTGTGAAGGGTGGGGCATGGCCTTTCTTGGGTCACAGCAAGGGGCTGTAGGAGCCCTTCGAGGTCCAATAGGGAAGGGGTGATTTCCCTCGTGACGCGCAGCGGACAAGGGCCTCAGGCCGCTTGCAAGGGAGAACCTTCTGGTTTTGTCGAGTTGAGGCAGGGTTTCTCGAGTTACGACGTAGAGCCCATGCACCCGCCCCTGTGGCCTCAGGAGAGGCCAGTCTCCCTGCCAGCTGTCAGGCGCCTCTGGGGATTCCTCCCCAATCGTCTCTGGGTGCTCAGTCCTCGCCTTGTGCTGAGGCCGGAGCCTGTGCTTTCCTCCACCGTCCTGACTTAGGTCTTGGGGTAGCCCTAATGCCCCAGAGAGGAGACAGGTCTCATCTCGCCTGGACACGTGCACAACTACTGGCCTGACAAGCTACAGCAGCAGCAGTGTCAGGCTCCATGTCGAGCGGACACAGGGATCTGTGGCTTGCCCTCGAGGTCCTGCCCAGGGCTGTCACACGTGCCAGTGTGTCAGGCATCGAGCCTCGGTGTGACAGTCACAGCAGTGCAGGCCCGTTAGGGTAATCTGCAGTGGACAAGGCATTTGGGTGTCTTGGGGAATGGTGGCCCAAACCTTGATGCTCCCCCCGACTTTCCTGGTGTGAGCATTTCCTCTTCTGATGCGAGGGAATCCCCAGGAGACCTTTTCCTAAGGAGCAGAAAAAGGCACCAACATCTGGAGCTTACGAGGGCCAAACGGGGCTCCTCTGGAAACGCAATGGGTCCCNGGGCCAAAGGGTCTCCTCTGGAGTCGCAGTGGGTTCCTTTGCATTCCTCTCGAGGTGAGAAGGGTGGGGAAGGGCCTTATTTGGGTCACAGCAAGGGGCTGAAGAAGACCTTCGAGGTCCAAGAGGGAAGGGGTGATTTCCCTCGTGACGCCACAGCGGACAAGGGCCTCAGCCCGCTTCAAGGGAGAAGCTTCTGGTTTTTCTCGAGTTCTGGCGGGTTTCTCAAGTTACGACAGGGATCCCGTGGACCCGCTCCTGTGGCCTCAGGAGAGGCCAGTCTCTGTGCCAGTTGCCAGGCGTGTCTGCAGATTCCTCCCCAATCGTTTCTGGGTGCTCAGTTCTCGCCTTCTGCTGAGGCCGGAGCCTGTTCTTTCCTCCAACGTCCTGACTTAGTTCTTACGGTACGCCTAAGTACCCCACAAGGAGACAGAACTTGTCTGGCCTGGACACGTGCACGGCTACTGGCCTGACCAGCTGCAGCAGCAGCAGTGTCAGGCTCCATGTCGAGCAGACTCAGGGATCTGTGGCTTGCCCTCGAGGTCCTTCCCAGGACTGTCACACGTGCCAATGTGTCGGGCATCGAGCCTGGGGAAGTCAGACACTGCAGTGCAAGGCAGTCAGGGTCATCTGCCGTGGACAAGGCATTTGGGGGTCTTGAGGAATGGTGGTCCAACACAATGATACTCCTCCCGACTTTCCTGCTGTGAGCACCTCACTTGTGATGCGAAGGAATCCCCAGGAGACATTTCCCTAAGGAGCAGGAAAAGGCACCATCATCTGGAGCTTACCAGGGCCAAACGGGGCTTCTCTTTAGTCGCAATGGGTCCCGTGGAGTTCCCCTCGAGGTGAGAAGGGTGGAGTCGGGCCTTTCTTGGGTCACAGCAAGGGGGTGAAAGAACCCTTCGCGGTCCAAAAGGGAAGAGGTGATTTCACTCGTGATGACGCAGCGGACAAGGGCCTCAGCCCGCATACAAGGGAGAAGCTTCTGGTTTTTCTCCAGTTGCGGCGGGGTTCTTCGAGTTACGACGGGGAGCACATTGACCCGCCCCTGTGGTATCAGGAGAGGCCAGTCTCTGTGCCAGTAGCCAGGCAGCTCTGGGGATTTTTCCCCAATCGTCTCTGGCAGCTCAGTCCTCGCCTTGTGCTGAGGCCGGAGCCTAGGCTTTCCTCCACCGTCCTGACTTAGGTCATGGGGTACGACTGAGTGCCCCACAGAGGAGAGAAGTCTCCTCTCGCCTGGACACGTGCACGGCTACTGGCCTGACCAGCTGCAGCAGCAGGGTCAGGCTCTATGCGAGCTCAAACAGGGATATGTGGCTTGCCCTCGAGGTCCTACCCAGGGCTGTCACACGTGCCAGTGTGTCGGGCTTCGAGCCTCGGGATGACAGTCACAGCAGTGCAGGGCACACAGGGTCATCTGCGTGGACAAGGCATTTGAGGCCCTTGGGGAATGGTGGCCCAACCGGGTCTGATTCTCCCGACATTCCTGGTGTGAGCACATGCAGCAGCAGTGTCAGGCTCTATGAGAGCTCAAACAGGGATATGTGGCTTGCCCTCGAGGTCCTACCCAGGGCTGTCACATGTGTCAGTGTGTCGGGCTTCGAGCCTGGGGGTGACAGTCACAGCAGTGCAGGGCGGTCAGTTTGTTTTACCATGGACAAGGCATTTGGGGGTCTTGGAGAATGGTGGCCCAAACCTTGATGCACCTCTCTACTTTCCTGGTGTGAGCACCTCACGTGGGTTGCGAGGGAAACCCCAGAATACCTTTCCCTAAGGGCAGGAAAAGGCACCATCATCTGGAGCTTCCCAGGGCCAAACACGGCTCCTCTGGATTCGCAATGGGTCTATTCTAGTTCCTCTCCAGGTGAGAAGGATGGGGAAGGGCATTTCTTGGGTCTCAGCAAGGGGCTGAAGGAGCCCTTCGAGTTCCAAGAGGGAAGGGGTGATTTCCCTCGTGACCCAGCAGCTGACAAGGGCCTCAGCCAACTTCCAAGGGAGAAGCTTCTGGTTTTTCTGGAGTTGCGGCGGAGTTTCTTGAGTTACGACAAGGAGCCCATGAACCCGCTCTTGTGGACTCAGGATAGGGCAGTCTCCGTGCCAGTTGCCAGGCACCTCTGTGGATTCCTCCCCAATCGCCTCTTGGTGCTCAGTCCTCGCCTTGTGCTGAGGCCGGAGCCTGAGTTTTCCTCCACCGTCCTGACTTAGTTCTTGGGGTAGCTCTGAGTCCCCCACCGAAAAGAAAGGCCTCGTCTCGCCTGGACATGTGCACGGCTACTGGCCTGATCAGCTGCAACAGCACTGTCAGGCTCCATATCGAGGAGACTGAGGGATCGGTGGCTTTCCTTCGAGGTCCTACCCAGGGCTGTCACTCGTGCCAGTGTGTCCGGCGTCGAGCCTAGGGGTGACAGTCACAGCAGTGCAGGGCAGTCAGGGTCATCTGCCGTGGACAAGGCATTTGGGGGTCTTGGGGAATGGTGGCCCAAACCTTGATGCTCCTCCCGACTTTCCTGGTGTGAGCACCTCACTTGGGATGCGAGGGAAACCACAAGAGATTTTTCCCTAAGGAGCATGATAAGGCACCATCATCTGGAGCTTACCAAGGCAAAAGGGGCTCCTCTGGAGTCGCAGTGGGTCCCGTGGAGTTCCTCTCGAGGTGAGAAGCGTGGGGCACAGCCTTTCTAGGGTCACAGAAAGGGGGTGAAGGAGCCCTTCGAAGTCCTAGAGGGAAGGGGTGATTTCCCTCGTGACGCCGCAGCAAACAAGGCGCTCAGCCTGCTTGCAAGGGAGAAGTTTCTGGTTTTTCTCGAGTTGCGGCGGGGTTTCTCGAGTTACGACGGGGAGCCCATGGACCCGCCCCTGTGGCATCAAAAAACGCCAGTCTCCGTGCCAGTTTCCAGGCGTCTCTGGGGTTCCTCCCCAATCGTCTCTGGGTTCTCAATCCTCGCCTTGTGCTGAGGCCGGAGCCTGAGCTTTCCTCCACCGTCCTGACTTAGGTCTCGGGGTACCCCTGAGTTCCCCACAGAGGAGAGAGGTCTCCTCTCGCCTGGACACGTTCACGGCTACTGGCCTGACCAGCTCTAGCAGCAGTGTCAGTCTCCATGTCGAGCGGACCCAGTGATTTGTGCCTTACCCTGGATGTCCTCCCCAGGGCTGTCACACGTGCCAGTGTGTCGGGCGTCGAGCCTCGGGTTGACAGTCACAGCAGTGCAGGGCACTTGGGGTCATCTGCCTTGAACAAGGCATTTTGGTGACTTGGGGAATGGTGGCCCAAAACTTCATGCTGCTCCCGACTTTCCTGGAGTGAGCCCCTCCCCTTAAGATGCGAGGGTGGCCCCAGGAGACATTTCCATAAAAAGAAGGAAAAGACACCATCATCTGGAGCTTACCAGGGCCAAACGGGGCTAATCTTGAGTCGAATGGGTCCCTTCTCGTTCCTCTCCATGTGAGAAGGGTGGGGCAGGGCCTTTCTTGGGTCGCAGCAAGGGGGTGAATGAGCCCTTCGAAGTCCTAGAGGGAAGGGGTGATTTCCCTCGTGAGGCCGCAGCAGACAAGGGCCTCAACCCGCTTGCAATAGAGAAGTTTCTGGTTTTTCTCGAGTCCCGGCTGGATTCTCGAGTTACCACAGGGATCCCATGGACCCGACCCTTTGCCTCAGGAGAGGCCAGTCTCTGTGCCAGTTGCCAGGCGACTCTGCAGATTTCTCCCCAATCGTCTCTGGGTAATCTGTCCTCGCCTTGTGCTGAGGCCGGAGCCTGAGTTTTCCTCCACCGTCCTGACTTAGTTCTTGGGGTAGCTCTGAGTCCCCCACCGAAAAGAAAGGCCTCGTCTCGCCTGGACATGTGCACGGCTACTGGCCTGATCAGCTGCAACAGCACTGTCAGGCTCCATATCGAGGAGACTGAGGGATCGGTGGCTTTCCTTCGAGGTCCTACCCAGGGCTGTCACTCGTGCCAGTGTGTCCGGCGTCGAGCCTAGGGGTGACAGTCACAGCAGTGCAGGGCAGTCAGGGTCATCTGCCGTGGACAAGGCATTTGGGGGTCTTGGGGAATGGTGGCCCAAACCTTGATGCTCCTCCCGACTTTCCTGGTGTGAGCACCTCACTTGGGATGCGAGGGAAACCACAAGAGATTTTTCCCTAAGGAGCATGATAAGGCACCATCATCTGGAGCTTACCAAGGCAAAAGGGGCTCCTCTGGAGTCGCAGTGGGTCCCGTGGAGTTCCTCTCGAGGTGAGAAGCGTGGGGCACAGCCTTTCTAGGGTCACAGAAAGGGGGTGAAGGAGCCCTTCGAAGTCCTAGAGGGAAGGGGTGATTTCCCTCGTGACGCCGCAGCAAACAAGGCGCTCAGCCTGCTTGCAAGGGAGAAGTTTCTGGTTTTTCTCGAGTTGCGGCGGGGTTTCTCGAGTTACGACGGGGAGCCCATGGACCCGCCCCTGTGGCATCAAAAAACGCCAGTCTCCGTGCCAGTTTCCAGGCGTCTCTGGGGTTCCTCCCCAATCGTCTCTGGGTTCTCAATCCTCGCCTTGTGCTGAGGCCGGAGCCTGAGCTTTCCTCCACCGTCCTGACTTAGGTCTCGGGGTACCCCTGAGTTCCCCACAGAGGAGAGAGGTCTCCTCTCGCCTGGACACGTTCACGGCTACTGGCCTGACCAGCTCTAGCAGCAGTGTCAGTCTCCATGTCGAGCGGACCCAGTGATTTGTGCCTTACCCTGGATGTCCTCCCCAGGGCTGTCACACGTGCCAGTGTGTCGGGCGTCGAGCCTCGGGTTGACAGTCACAGCAGTGCAGGGCACTTGGGGTCATCTGCCTTGAACAAGGCATTTTGGTGACTTGGGGAATGGTGGCCCAAAACTTCATGCTGCTCCCGACTTTCCTGGAGTGAGCCCCTCCCCTTAAGATGCGAGGGTGGCCCCAGGAGACATTTCCATAAAAAGAAGGAAAAGACACCATCATCTGGAGCTTACCAGGGCCAAACGGGGCTAATCTTGAGTCGAATGGGTCCCTTCTCGTTCCTCTCCATGTGAGAAGGGTGGGGCAGGGCCTTTCTTGGGTCGCAGCAAGGGGGTGAATGAGCCCTTCGAAGTCCTAGAGGGAAGGGGTGATTTCCCTCGTGAGGCCGCAGCAGACAAGGGCCTCAACCCGCTTGCAATAGAGAAGTTTCTGGTTTTTCTCGAGTCCCGGCTGGATTCTCGAGTTACCACAGGGATCCCATGGACCCGACCCTTTGCCTCAGGAGAGGCCAGTCTCTGTGCCAGTTGCCAGGCGACTCTGCAGATTTCTCCCCAATCGTCTCTGGGTAATCTGTCCTCGCCTTGTGCTGAGGCCGGAGCCTGAGTTTTCCTCCACCGTCCTGACTTAGTTCTTGGGGTAGCTCTGAGTCCCCCACCGAAAAGAAAGGCCTCGTCTCGCCTGGACATGTGCACGGCTACTGGCCTGATCAGCTGCAACAGCACTGTCAGGCTCCATATCGAGGAGACTGAGGGATCGGTGGCTTTCCTTCGAGGTCCTACCCAGGGCTGTCACTCGTGCCAGTGTGTCCGGCGTCGAGCCTAGGGGTGACAGTCACAGCAGTGCAGGGCAGTCAGGGTCATCTGCCGTGGACAAGGCATTTGGGGGTCTTGGGGAATGGTGGCCCAAACCTTGATGCTCCTCCCGACTTTCCTGGTGTGAGCACCTCACTTGGGATGCGAGGGAAACCACAAGAGATTTTTCCCTAAGGAGCATGATAAGGCACCATCATCTGGAGCTTACCAAGGCAAAAGGGGCTCCTCTGGAGTCGCAGTGGGTCCCGTGGAGTTCCTCTCGAGGTGAGAAGCGTGGGGCACAGCCTTTCTAGGGTCACAGAAAGGGGGTGAAGGAGCCCTTCGAAGTCCTAGAGGGAAGGGGTGATTTCCCTCGTGACGCCGCAGCAAACAAGGCGCTCAGCCTGCTTGCAAGGGAGAAGTTTCTGGTTTTTCTCGAGTTGCGGCGGGGTTTCTCGAGTTACGACGGGGAGCCCATGGACCCGCCCCTGTGGCATCAAAAAACGCCAGTCTCCGTGCCAGTTTCCAGGCGTCTCTGGGGTTCCTCCCCAATCGTCTCTGGGTTCTCAATCCTCGCCTTGTGCTGAGGCCGGAGCCTGAGCTTTCCTCCACCGTCCTGACTTAGGTCTCGGGGTACCCCTGAGTTCCCCACAGAGGAGAGAGGTCTCCTCTCGCCTGGACACGTTCACGGCTACTGGCCTGACCAGCTCTAGCAGCAGTGTCAGTCTCCATGTCGAGCGGACCCAGTGATTTGTGCCTTACCCTGGATGTCCTCCCCAGGGCTGTCACACGTGCCAGTGTGTCGGGCGTCGAGCCTCGGGTTGACAGTCACAGCAGTGCAGGGCACTTGGGGTCATCTGCCTTGAACAAGGCATTTTGGTGACTTGGGGAATGGTGGCCCAAAACTTCATGCTGCTCCCGACTTTCCTGGAGTGAGCCCCTCCCCTTAAGATGCGAGGGTGGCCCCAGGAGACATTTCCATAAAAAGAAGGAAAAGACACCATCATCTGGAGCTTACCAGGGCCAAACGGGGCTAATCTTGAGTCGAATGGGTCCCTTCTCGTTCCTCTCCATGTGAGAAGGGTGGGGCAGGGCCTTTCTTGGGTCGCAGCAAGGGGGTGAATGAGCCCTTCGAAGTCCTAGAGGGAAGGGGTGATTTCCCTCGTGAGGCCGCAGCAGACAAGGGCCTCAACCCGCTTGCAATAGAGAAGTTTCTGGTTTTTCTCGAGTCCCGGCTGGATTCTCGAGTTACCACAGGGATCCCATGGACCCGACCCTTTGCCTCAGGAGAGGCCAGTCTCTGTGCCAGTTGCCAGGCGACTCTGCAGATTTCTCCCCAATCGTCTCTGGGTAATCTGTCCTCGCCTTGTGCTGAGGCTGGAGCCTGACCTTTCCTCCACCGTCCTGACTGAGGTCTTGGGGTACCCCTGAGTTCCCCAACGAGGAGAGAGCTCTCGTCTCGCCTGGACACGTGCACGGCTGGTGGCCTGACCAGCTGCAGCAGCAGTGTCAGGCTCCATATCGAGGGGACACATGGATCTGCGGCTTGCCCTCAAGTTCCTACCCAAGGCTGTCACACGTCCCAGTGTGTCCAGCGTCGAGCCTAGGGGTGACAGTCACAGCAGTGCAGGGCAGTCAGGGTCATCTGCCATGGACAAGGCATTTGGGGCTCTTGGGGAATGGTGGCCCAACCCTTGATGCTCCTACCAACTTTCCTGGTGTGAGCACCTCCACTTGGGATGTGAGGGAAGCCCCAGGAGACCTTTCCCTAAGGAGCAGGAAAAGACCCCATCATCTGGAGCTTCCCACTGCCAAACGGGGCTCCTCTGGAGCCGCAATGGGTCCCGTGGCGTCCCTCTCGATGTGAGAAGGGTTTGGCAGGGCCTTTCTTCGTTCACAGCAAGGGGGTGATGGAGCCCTTTCGAGGTTCAAGAGGGAAGGAGCAGGTAAAGGCCTCATGATCTGGAGCTTATTAGGGCCAAACGGGGCTCCTCTGGAGTCGCAAAGGGTCCTACTGCAGCTGGTCAGGCCAGTAGCCTTGAACGTTTCCAGGCGAGACAAGACCTGTCTCCTCTGTGGGGGACTCTGGCTGCCCCAAGACCTAAGTCAGGACAGTGGAGGAAAACTCAGGCTCCGGCATCAGATCAAGGCGAGGACTCAGCTACCAGAGACGATTGGGGAGAAATCAGCAGAGGAGTGTGGAAAGTGGCACGAAGACTGGCCTCTCCTGAGGTTACAGGGGCGGGTCCATGGGCTCCCGGTCGTAACTCGAGAAAACCCACTGCAACTCTGGAAAATCCAGAAGCTTCTCCCTTGTCAGCGGGCTGAGGACCTTTTCCGCTGCGGCAGCACGAGGGAAATCACCCCTTCCCTCTTGGACCTCCAAGGGCTCCTTCACCCCTTTGCTGTGACCCAAGAAAGACCCTGTCCAACCCTTCTCACCGCGAGAGGGATGCCTCGGGACCCATTGCGACTCCAGAGGAGCTCCGTTTGGCCCTGTTAAGCTCCAGATGATGGGGCCTTTTCCTGCTCTTTAGGGAAAGGTCTCCTGGGGATTCCTTCGCATCCCAAGAGATGCTCACACCAGGAAAGTCGGGAGGAGCATCAAGGGTTGGGCTACCACTCCCGAAGCCCCTCAAATGCCCTGTCCACTACAGATGACCCTGACTGCCCTGCACTGCTGCGACTGTCACCCCGAGGCTCGACGCCCAACACACTGGCACGTGTGACAGCCCTCAGTAGGACCTCGATGGCAAGCCACAGATCCCTATGTCGGCTCGACATGGAGCCTGACACTTCTGC
The DNA here is from genome assembly GCA_006410535.1 of Litocranius walleri. NCBI lineage: Eukaryota > Metazoa > Chordata > Mammalia > Artiodactyla > Bovidae > Litocranius > Litocranius walleri. Next base: position 111,550 of record SJYG01001521.1, read on the forward strand.
TGCTGCAGCTGGTCAGGCCAGTAGCCGTGCACGTGTCCAGGCAAGACGAGACCTGTCTCCTCTGTGATGGACTCAGGCTACCCCAAGACCTAAATCAGGATGCTGGAGGAAATCTCAGGCTCCGGCCTCGGCACAAAGCGAGGACTGAGCACCCAGAGACGATTGGGGAGGAATCCCCAGAGGCGCCTGGAAACTGGCCTCTCCTGAGGCCACAGGGGCGGGTCCATGGGCTCCGCGTCATAATTCGAGAAACTCCGCCGCAAATCGAGAAAAACCACAATCTTCTCCCTTGCCAGCAGGCTGAGGCACATGTCGGCTGCGGCGTCATGAGGAAAATCACCTCTTCCCTCTTGGACCTCGAAGGGCTCCTTCACCCACTAGCTGTGACCCATGAAAGGCCGTGCCCAACCCTTCTCACCTCGAGAGGGATGCCACGGCACACATTGCGGCTCCAGAGGAGTCCCGTTTGGCCCTGTTAAGCTCCAGATGATGGGGCCTTTTCCTGCTCCTTAGGAAAAGGTCTCCTGGTGCGTCGCTCGCATCCCAAGAGGAGGTGCTCACACCAGGAAAGTCGGGATGAGCATCAAGGTTGGGCCACCATTTCCCAAGACCCCCAAACGCCTTGTCCACTGCAGATGACCCTGAATGCCCTGCACTGCTGTGACTGTCACCCCGAGGCTCGACTCCCCACACACTGGCACGTGTGACAGTCCTGGGGAGGACCTAGAGGTCAAGCCACAGATCCCTATGTCCGCTCAACATGGAGCCTGACACTTCTGCTGCTGCAGCTGGACAGGCCAGTAGCAGTGCACGTGTCCAGGCGAGACGAGACCTGTCTCCTCTTTGGGAGACTAAGTCTACCCCAAGACCTATGTCAGGACGGTGGAGGAAAGCTCAGGCTCCGGCCTCATTACAAGGCGAGGACTGAGCACCCAGAGACGATTGGGGAGGAATCCCCAGAGGCGCCTGTCACCTGGCACGGAGACTGGCCTCTCCTGAGGCAAGCGGGGCGGGTCCATGGGCTCCCGGTCGTAACTCGAGAAACCACGACGCAACTCGACAAAGACCAGAAACTTCTCCCTTGGAAGCGGGCTGAGGCCCTTCTCTGCTGGGGTGTCAAGAGAGAAATCACCCCTTCCAGCTTTGACCTCGATGGGCTCTTTCACCCCAATTGTGTGACCCCAAAAAGGCACTCCCCCACCCTTCTCACCTCGAGAGGAACGCCAAGGCACCCATTGGGACTCCAGAGGACCCCGTTTGGCCCTGGTAAGCTCCAGATGCTGGTGCCTTTTCTTGCTACTTAGGGAAAGTTCTCCTGGGGATTCCCTCGCATTCCAAGAGGAGGTGCTCACACCAGGAATATCGGGAGGAGCATCAAGGTTTGGACCACCATTCCCCAAAACCCCCAAATGCCTTGTCCACTGCAGATGACCCTGACTGCCCTGCACTGCTGTGACTCTCTCCCCGAGGCTCGACGCCCGACCCACTGGCACGTGTGACAGCCCTGGGTAGGACCTCGAGGGCAAGCCATAGATCCCTGTGTCCGCTCGTCATGGTGCCTAATACTGCTGCTGCTGCAGCTGGTCAGAACAGTAGCCGTGCACATGTCCAGAAGAGACGAGAACTGTCTCCTCTTTGGGGGATTCAGAGCTACCCAAAGACCTAAGTCAGGATGGTTGAGGACAGCTCAGTGTTGGGCCTCAGCACAAGGCAAGGACTGAGCACCCAGAGACGACTGGGGAGGAATCCCCAGAGGCGCCAGGCAACTGGCACGGCGACTGGCCTCTACTGAGGCCAGAGGGTCGTGTCCATGGGCTCCCCGTGGTATCTCGAGAAACCCCGCCGCAACTCGAGAAAAACCAGAAGCTTCTCCCTTACAAGCGGGATGAGGCCCTTGTCTGCTGTGACGTCACGAGGGAAATCAACCCTTCCCTCTTGGACCTCGAAGGTCTCCTTCACCCCCTTGATGTGACCCAAGCAAGGCCCTGCCACACCCTTCTCACCTCGAGAGCAATGCCAAAGGACCCATTGTGACTCCAGAGGAGCGCTGTTTAGCCTGGTAAGCTCCAGATGCTGGTGCCTTTTCCTGCACCTTAGGGAAAAGTCTCCTGACGTTTTCCTCGCATCCCAAGAGAAGTAGCTCACACCAGGAAAGTCGGGAGGAGCATCAAGTGTTGGGCCACCATTCCCCAAGACCCCCAAATGCCTTGTCCACTGCAGATGACCCTGACTGTCCTGCACTGCTGTGACTGACAACCCGAGGCTCGACGCCGGACACACTGGCACGTGTGACAGCCCTTGGTAGGGCCTCGAGGGCAAGCCACAGATCCCTGTGCCCACTCGACATGGAGCCTGACACTGCTGCTGCTGCAGCTGGTCCGGCCAGTAATCATGCACGTGTCCAGGCGAGACGAGACCTCTCTCCTCTGTGGCGGTTCAGGGCTACCCAAAAACGTAAGTCAGGACGGTGGAGGGAAGCTCAGGCTCCGGGCTCATCACAAGGTGAGGACTGAGCACCCAAAGACGATTGGGGAGGAATCCCCAGTGGCGCCGAGCTACTGGCACCGTGACTGGCCTCTCCTGAGGCCACAGGGGCGGGTCCATGGGCTCCCCGTCGTAACTCGAAGAACCCCGCCGCAACTGGAGAAAAACCAGAAGCTTCTCCCTTGCAAGTGTTCTGAGACCCTTGTCCGCTGCGGTGTCACGAGGGAAATCACCGTTCCCTCTTGGACCTCAAAGGGTTCCTTCGACCCCTTGCTGTGACCCAGGAAATGACCTGCCACACCCTTCTCACCTCGAGAGGAACCCCAAGTGACCCATTGCCACTCCAGAGGAGCACCGTTTGGACCTGGTAAGTTCCAGATGATAGGGCCTTTTCCTGCTCCTTAGGGAAAGGTCTTCTGGGGCTTCACTCGCATCTCAAGAGGTGGTGCTCACACCAGGAAAGTCGGGAGGAGCATCAAGGGTTTGTCCACCATTCCCCAAGACCCCCAAATGCCTTGTCCACTGCAGATGACCCTCACTTTCCTGCACTGCTGTGAATGTCACCCCGAGGCTCGAGGCACGACACACTGGCACGTGTGACAGCCCAGGGTAGGACCTCGAGGGCAAGCCACAGATCCGTGTGTCCGCTCGACATGGAGCCTGACACTGCTGCTGCAGCTGGTCAGGCCAATAGTCATGCACATATCCAGGCGAGACGAGACCTGTCTCCTCTGTGGGGGTCTCAGGCTACCCCAAGTCCTTAGTCAGGACGATGGAGGAAAGCTCAGACTAGGGCGTCAGCACAAGGCGAGGACTGAGCACCCAGAGACGATTGGGGAGGTATCCCCAGAGGCACCTGGAAACAGGCACGGAGACTGGCCTCTACTGAGGCCACAGGGGCGGGGCCATGGACTCCCCGCTGCAACTCGAGAAAAATTAGAAGCTTCTACCTCGCAAGCGAGCTGAGGCCCTTGTCCGCTGCGGCTTCACGAGGGAAATCACCCCTTCCCTTCTGGACCTTGAAGTGCTCCTTCACTCCCTTGCTGTGACCAGAGAAAGGCCCTGCCCTACACTTCTCAACTCCAGAGGCACGACAAGGGACCTATTGTGAATCCAGATGAGCCCCGTTTGGCCTGGAAAGCTCCAGATGTTGGTACCTTTCCTTTTCCTGAGGGTAAGGTCTCCTGGGGCTTCCGTCGGATCCCAAGAGGAGGTGCTCACACCAGGAAAGTCACGAGGAGCATTAAGGGTTTGTCCACCATTCCACAAGTCCCCCAAATGCCTTGTTCACTGCAGATGACCCTGACTGCCCTGCACTGCTGTGACTGTCAGCCCGTGGCTCGACGCCCGACACACTGGCACGTGGGACAGCCCTGGGGAGTACCTCGAGGGCAAGCCACACATCCCTGTGTCCGCTCGACATGGAGCCTGACACTGCTGCTGCTGCAGCTGCTCAGGCCAGGAGCTGTGCACGTGTCCAGGCGAGACGAGACCTTTCTCCTCTGTTGGGGACTCAGGGCTAGCCCAAGACCTAGCTCAGGACGGTCGAGGAAAGCTCAGGCTCCGGCCTCCTCACAAGTCGGGGACTGAGCACCCTGAGACGATTGGGGAGGAATCCCCAGAGGCGCCTGGCAACTAGCATGGAGACTGTCCTCTCCTGAGGCCACAGGGGCGAGTCCCTGTGTCCACATCTTAAGTCGAGAGGATCCCACCACAACGTGGGAAAAACCAAAAGATTCTCCCTTGCAAGCGGGGTGAGGACCTTATCCGCTGTAGTGTCTCGGGGAAAATCACCCCTTCTCCCTTGGACCTCAAAAGGATCGTTCACCTTCTTGCTGTGACCCAAGAAGGTCCCCGACCTATCCATCCCCACTCGAGATGAACACGAAGGGTCCCACACAGAATGAAAAGGAGCTGCGATCTCCCCTGCTGAGCTCCAGATGAGGGTCCCTTTCCTGCTCTGTCAGGAAAGGATTTCCAGCGTTCCCCTCACATCCCAACAGGAGACACTCGCACCAGGACAGTCGGGAGGAGCATCAGCGGTCTTGCCACCATTCCCCAAGACCCCCAAATACCTCGTTCACTCCAGATGAAACTGAGTGCCCTGCACTCCGTCGACTGTCAGGCCGAGGCTCGATGCCTGACACACCAGCACGTGTGTCAGCCCTGGGATTTACCTCAAAGTCAAGACACAGGTCCATGTGTCCACTCGACAGGGAGCCTTACACTGCTGCTGCAGCTCCGGAGGCCAGCGGCAGTGAATGTCTCCAGGCGAGTCGAGGCCTGACTCCCCTGTGGGGGCTCCATGGGTTCCCCAAAATTTATGTCAGCGCGGGCGAAGAAAGCTCAGGTACCGGCTTTAGAACCATACGAGGACTGAGTACACGGCGATGACTGTGCAACAATCCCCAAAGGGGCATGGCAACTGGCAGGGGGTCTGGACTCTCCTGAGGCCACAGGGGCTGGTCCATGGGCTCCCCGTCATAACTCGAGTAACCCAGCTGCAACTCGAAAAAAACCAAAACCTTCTCCCATGCAAGGGTGAAAAATATTTGTCTGCGGTTGCGTCTTGAGGAAAATTACCCCTTCCCTCTTGGACCTGGAACGGATATTTCACACCCATGCTGTGACCCAAGAAGTCCCCACCCCACCCGCCCCAATCGAGAAGAACCCCGACGTTCCTGCCACGAATCAAGGGGAGCCCCTTTTTTCCCTGCACAGCTCCAAATGAGGGTCCCTTTCCCTGTTTCGTCGGCAAAGGGTTCCCGGTTTTCCCTCGCATCCCAAGAGTAGGTGCTCGCACCTTGAGAGTCGGGGGTGACATCAGGGAACGGGCCACCATTCCCCAAGACCCCCAAATGCCTCGTCCACTCCAGATGAAGCTGACTGCCCTGTACTGACTCAACTGTCACCTCGAGGCTGGACACCCGACACAATGGCACGTGTGACAGCCCTGGGTAGGACTTCGAGGGCAATCCACAGATCTCTGGGACTGCTCGACATGGAGCCTGACACTGTTGCTGCAGCTGGTTAGGCAGTAGCCCTGCACGTGTCCAGGGGAGACCAGGCCTGTCTACTCTGTGGGGGCCTCAGGGGTTCCACAAAACCTAGGTCAGGATGGTCGAGAAAAGCTCAGTATCCGGCCCTCGCAGAAGTCGAGGACTGCGGGAGACTGCCTGTAATGGGTTAAGTCTTGGGAGCTGCTTGGCCTGATTGTCGAGCCCAAGGCATGTTCCTTAGACGTTTTATTTCTTCATTATCGAAATCTAAACAATCTCTAATAAGAGTCCAAAGAGATAAAGTTTCAATAGGGACTTTATCTGGCCCATGTATAGTATAGTGCGATCGAATTTGTTCCCCCACCTTTTTCCAGGTTTCTAAATTTACCGTACCTTCTCTCGGGAACCAAGGACAAACCTCCTCAATGAAAGAAAGAAAATTAGTTAACTTAGGTTTAGAAACAGTGATACCTCTATGTTTTAACATAACAGACAACATGTGAACAAACAATTGACGACTATGTATTTGTCCCATATTTATACTCTCAACTGTTAATCCTTACCACTCCACAATATAAGAACTGAATTCTCAGAAATAAATTCACTTGTATTTACCAATGAGTGGTGACAAGAAGACTGTCGAAGTCTCCCGCAGAGGACTGAGCACCCTGAGACCATTCGGGAGGAATCTCCAGAGGCCCCTGGAAACTGGCACGGAGACTGGCCTCTCCTGAGGCCACAGGGGCGAGTCCCTGTGTCCCCATCATAACTCGAGGGGATCCCACCACAACTTGAGAAAAAACAAAATATTCTCCCCTTAAGGCGGGCTAAGGACCTTGTCCATTGTGGCGTCTTGGGGTAAATCACCTCTTCTCTCTTGGACCTCAAAAGGGTCGTTCACCTTCTTGCTGTGACCCAAGAAGTTCCCCGCCCCAAACGATTGGGGAGGAATCCCAATAGGCGTCTGGCACCTGGCACGGAGACTGGCCTTTCCTGAGGCCACAGGGGCGGGTCCATGGGCTCCCCCTTGTAAGTCGAGAACCAAGGTGCAACTCGAGAAAAACCAGAAGCTTCTCCCTTGACAGCGGGCTGAGGCCTTGGTCAGCAGCGGCGTCACGAGGGAAATCACCCCTTCCCTATTGGACCTCGAAGGGCTCTTTATCCCCTAGCTGTGACCCATGAAAGGCCCTGCCCAACACTTCTGACATCGAGAGGGACGCCACGGGACCCATTGCGACTCCAGAGGAGCCCCTTTTGGCCCTGGGAAGCTCCAGATGATGGGGCCTTTTCCTGCTCCTTAGGGAAAGATCTCCTGGGGCTACCCTCGCATCCCAAGAGGAGGTGATTACACCAGGAAAGTCTGCAGGAGCATCAATGTCTGGGCCACCATTCCCCAAGACCCTCAAAGGCCTTGTCCCCTGCAGATGACCCTGACTGACCTGCACTTCTGTGACTGTCACCCCGAGGCTCGACACCGGACACACTGGCACATGTCACAGCCCTGGGGAGGACCTCGAGGGCAAGCCACAGATCCCTGTGTCCGCTCGACATGGAGCCTGACACTGCTGCTGCTGCAGTTGCTCAGGCCACGTGCCATGCACGTGTCCAGGTGAGACGAGACCTGTATCCTCGCTTGGGGACTCAGGCTGCCCCAAGTCCTAAGTCAGGACGGTGGAGGAAAGCTCAGGCTCCGTCCGGCCTCAGAACAAGGCGAGGACTGAGAATTCAGAGACGATTGAGGAGGAATCCCCAGAGGCGCCTGGAACCTGGCACGGAGTTGGCCTCTCCTGAGGCCAAAGGGGCGGGTCCATGTGCTCCCCATCGTAAGTCGAGAAACACCGCCGCAACTCGAGAAAAACCAGAAGCTTCTCCCTCGCCAGCGGGCTGAGGCCCTGGTCCGCTGCGACGTCACGTGGGAAATCACCCTTTCCCTCTTGGACCTCGAAAGGCTCCTTCACCCCTTTGCTGTGTCCAAGAAAGACCCTGCCCAACCCTTCTCACCTGGAGAGGGACACCACGGGAACCATTGCGATTCCAGAGGAGCCTCGTTTGGCCCTGGTAAGCTCCAGATGATGGGGCCTTTTCCTGCTCCTTAGGGAAAGGTCTCCTGGGTTTTCCCTCGCATCCCAAGAGGAGGTGCTCACACCAGGAAAGTCGGCAGGAGCATCAAGGGTTGGGCCACCATTCCCCAAGACCCCCAAAGGCCTTGTCCCCTGCAGATGACCCTGACTACCCTGCACTGCTGCGACTGTCACCCCGAGGCTCGACGCCCGACACACTGGCACGTGTGACAGCCCTAGGTAGGACCTCGAGGGCAAGCCACAGATCCCTGTGTCCGATCGATGGGAAGCGTTACACTGCTGGTGAAGCTGGGGAGGCAAGCAACACTACACGTCTCCAGGTGAGACGAGGCCTGATTCCCCTGTGGGAGCTTCAGAGGAACCCCAAGACCTATGTCAGCATTGGCGAGGAAACCTCAGGTTCCGACCTCAGCACCAGACGAGGACTGAGCACCCAGTGATGACTGGGAAGATTTACCCAGAGGCGCATGGCAACTGGCACGGAGACAGGCCTCTCCTGAGGCAACAGGGCTGGTTTCTGTGGTCCCCGTCGTAACTCGAGAGGGCCCTGCCACAACTCAAGAAAAACCAGATGCTTCTCCCCTGCAGGCGCAGTGAGGGCATTGTCTGCTGTGGATTCTCGACTGAAATGACCATTTCCCTCTTGGACCTCGAATGGCTCATTCACCCCCTTGCTGTGACCCAAGAAGTTCCTTGCCCCACCCGACCCCACACGAGATGAACCCCGAGGGTCCCGCTGCGACTCAAGAGAAGCCCCGTTTGCCCATGCTCAGCTCAAGATGAGGGTCCTTTTCCCTGCTACGTCTGGAATGGTCTCCTGGCGCTCCTCTGGCATCCCAGGAAGAGGCACTCGCCCCAGGAACCTCGGGAGGAGCATCAGGGGTAGGGCCACCATTCCAAAGACCCCCAAATGCCTCGTTCATTCCAGATGAAGCTGACTGCCCTACACTGCCTAGACTGTCAGCCCGAGGCTCAATGCCCAACACACTGGCATGTGTGACAGATCTGGGGTACCTCGAGGGCAAGCCAGAGATCCCTGTATCTGCTCGACCGGAAGCCTGACACTGCTGATGAAGCTGTGGAGGCAAGCGACAGGGCACGTCTCCAGGCGAAACGAAGCCTGACTCTCCTGTGGGGGCTCCATGGGAACCCCAAGATTTATATCAGCATGGGCGAGGAAAGCTCAGGCTCCGGCCTCAGCACCAGAAGAAGACTGAGGACCCTGTGACGACTGGGGAGGAATCCCCAGAAGCGCCTGGCAACTGGCACGGACACTGGCCTCCCCTGAGGGAATCGGGAGGAAACTCGAGAAAAACCAGAATCTTCTCCCCTGCGGGCGTGGTGAGACCCTTGTCCGCTGCGTCATCTTGGGAGAAATCACCCCTTCCCTATTGGACCTCGAAAGTCTCCTTCACATCCTTGCTGTGACCCAAGAAGTTCCTCGCCACACACGGCCCCACCCGAGAGGAACCTCGAGGGTTCCGCCATGACTCAAGTGGAGCCTCGTTTTCCCCTGCTCAGCTCCAGATGTAGTGCCTTTTCCTGCTCCGACAGGAAAGGTTTTCCGGCGCTCCCCTCACATCGCAGTAGGAGGCGCTTGCAACAGGAGAGTCTGTATGAGCCTTAGGCGTTAGGCCACTATTCCCCAAGATCTCTTAATGCCTCATCCACTCCAAATGAACCTAACTGCCCTACACTGCCTCGACTGTCACCCTGAGGCAGGACTCCTGACAAACATTCCCTATTGGACCTCGAAAGTCTCCTTCACATCCTTGCTGTGACCCAAGAAGTTTCTCGCCACACACGGCCCCACCCGGAGGAACCCCGAGGGTTCCGCCGTGACTCAAGTGGAGCCTCGTTTTTCTCTGCTCAGTTCCAGATATAGTGCCTTTCCCTGCTCCGACAGGAAAGGTTTTCTGGCGCTCCCCTCACATCGCAGTAGGAGGAGCTCGCAACAGGAGAGTCTGTATGAGCCTTAGGGGTTAAGCCACTATTCCCGAAGATCTCTAAATGCCTCATCCACTCCAGATGAACCTAACTGCCCTAAACTGCCTCGACTGTCACCCTGAAGCAGGACTCCCGACAAACTGGCACGTGTGACAGCCCTGGGGTATCTGGAGGGAAACCCACTGATCCCTGTGTCCGCTCGATGGGGAGCTGGACACTGCTGCTGCAGCTGGGAAGGCAAGCGGCCATACACTTCAGACGAGAAGATGGCTGACTCCCCTGTGGGGGCTGCAGGTGAACAACAAGTCCTAAATCAGCATGGGCGAGGAAAGCTCAGGTTCCGGCCTCAGCACCAGACGAGGACTGAGTTTCCGGCGACAACTTGGGCAGTATCCGCAGAGG
>SJYG01001522.1:5770-17165 GCA_006410535.1 Litocranius walleri
AGACTGAGATGGAAACACCCTTAGTTCTTGATGAACATATCAACAATAGCTTGCTTGTACAATCTACTCATCTATTTCAAAAATAGTGAGAAATTGCATCTTAAAAAATAATTCACATATGTAATTGGCAAGCAACACTATCCCATCTCTGTAGCATATATTTAATTTCATGGAAACATATAGCATTACTAATAAAGTATGACAATAAAAAAGTGATGTAATTTAATGGAAAAACTGAAAATGATCATTGCTTTGTTTTAAAAAATGCTACATTAAAAATATAAAACATTGTCTCTTTTAAGCAAATACCAAATGAATTTAAAATAACTGCATTGTTCCAATAATCCTGGCAACCTGTCTAAAGTTTATGGTTTTATATTATATCACTTGGGGCCTCCCATGTGGTGCTAATAGTAAAGAACCCACCTGTCAATGCAAGAGACATAAGAGATATGGGTTTGATCCCTGAGTCAGGAAGATCTTTTGGAGGAGGGCAAGGCAAACCACTCCAGTATTTTTGCCTGGAGAATACCATGGATAGAGGAGCCTGGTGGGCTACAAATCCACAGAGTCATAAAAAGTAAGACATAACTGAAGTGACTTACATACACATGCAAGGTATCACTTATATATGGAATCTAAAATGAACTTATCTACCAAAAAGAAACAACAGAAAGACATAAAGAACAGACTTGTTGTTGCCATGGGTGAGGGGAGGATTGGGAGTTTAAGATTAGCAGATGCAAAATATTATATATACAATGGATAAACAACAAGGTCATACTGTATATCCTTGGGAACTCTATTCAATATCTTGTGATAAACCATAATGGAAAATAATATGAAAAAGAATATATATATGTATAATTGAATCACTGCCGTACACAGAAATAAAAATAACACTAAATCTATACTTCAATAAAAGTAAAAAGTTTTAAGTAAAATTAAAATAGCTTTAATCTATATTTTCTTAGCTTAAGAAAATTTATTATGGCATAAACAAATGGGCATATGTATAGTTAACAGTTTTAATTATATAAATTTAGACCAGGGTCTGTTAAGATTTTCTACTTCTTCCTGGTTGAGTTTTGGAAAGTTGTACTTTTCTAAGAATTTGTCCATCTCTTCCAAGTTGTCCATTTTATTGGCATATAGTTGCTGATAGTAGTCTCTTATGATTCTTTGTATTTCTGAGTTGTCTGTCGTGATCTCTCCATTTTCATTTCTAATTTTGTTGATTTGATTTTTTTCTCTTTGTTTCTTGATGAGTCTGGCTAATGGTTTGTCAATTTTATTTATCCTTTCAAAGAACCAGCTTTTTGCTTTGTTGATTTTTGCTATGGTCTCTTTTGTTTCTTTTGCATTTATTTCTGCCCTAATTTTTAGGATTTCTTTCCTTCTACTAACTCTGGGGTTCTCTATTTCTTCCTTTTCTAGTTGCTTTAGGTGTAGAGTTAGGTTATTTATTTGACTTTTTTCTTGTTTCTTGAGGTATGCCTGTATTGCTATGAACTTTCCTCTTAGGACTGCTTTTATAGTGTCCCAAAGTTCAAAACACCACAGTTCAAAAGCATCAAATCTTTGGTGCTCAGCTTTCTTTATAGTCCAACTCTCACATCCATACATGACTACTGGAAAAACCATAGCTTTGAATAGATGGACCTTTATCGGCAAAGTAATGTCTTTGCTTTTTAATATGCTGTCTAGGTTGGTCATAGCTTTTCTTCCCAGGAGCAAGTGTCTTTTAATTTCATGGTTACAGTCACCATCTGCAGTGATTTTGGAGCCCCAAAACATAAAGTCTCTTATTGCTTCCATTGTTTATCCACCTATTTGCCATGAAATGATGTGACCAGATGCCATGATCTTGGTTTTTGAATGTTGAGTTTTAAGCCAGCTTTTTCACTCTCCTCTTTCACTTTCACCAAGATGCTCTTTAGTTCTTTGATTTCTACCATAAGAGTGGTATCATCTGTGTATCTGATGTTATTGATATTTCTCCCAGCAATCTTGAGTCAAGCTTGTGCTTCATCCAGTCCAGCATTTCTCATGATGTACTCTGCACATAAATTAAATAAGCAGGGTGACAATATACAGCCTTTACTTACTTCTTTCCCAATTTGGAAAATGTAACATGTTGTTACATGTCCAGCTCTAACTGTTGCTTCTTGATCTACATACAGATTTCTCAGAAAGCAGGTAAGGTGTTCTGATATTCCCATCTCTTGAAGAATTCTCCAGCTTTTTGTGATCCACACATTCAAAGGCTTGGGCATAGTCAATAAAGCAGAAGTAGATGTTTTTCTGGAATTCTCTTGCTTTTTCAATGATCCAGCGGATGTTGGCACTTTGATCTGTGGTTCCTCTGCCTTTTATAAATCTAGCTTGAACATCTGGACTTTCACAGTTCTTGTACTATTGAAGCCTGGCTTGGAAATTTTTGAGCACTACTTTGCTAGCATGTAAGATGAGTGCAGTTGCACTGTTGTTTGTACATTCTTTAGCATTGCCTTTCTTTGGGATTGGAATGAAAACTGACCTTACATACCTATTAGGAGGGCTATTATAAGGAAATACAGAAGATAGCAAATATTGGTGCAAATATGAAATAAAGACAATGACACCCCAATCCAGTACTATTGCCTGGAAAATCCCATGAACAGGGGACCCTGGTGGGCTGCAGTCCATGGGGTTTCTAAGAGTTGGACATGACTGAGCACCTTCACTTTCACTTTCATGCATTGGAGAAGGAAATGTCAACCCATTCCAGTGTTCTTGCCTGGAGAATCCCAGGGACGGAGGAACCTGGTGGGCTGCCGTCTATGGGGTCACACAGAATCGGACACGACTGAAGTGACTTAGCAGCAGCAGCAGCATGGAATAAAAGGAACAGGTGTACACTGTTGGTAAAGATGTAAATTGGAGCAGCCACTATGGAAAACAATATGGGTGCATGCATGCTAAGACACTTCAGTTATGTCCCACTCTTTGCAAACCTATGGACTGTAGCCTGCCAGGCTCCTCTGTCCATGGGATTCTCCAGGCAAAAATACTGGAGTACATTGCCATGCCCCCCTCCAGGATGGAAAATAGTATGGAGGTTCCTCAAATAATTAGACTCAAACTGATTAAACAATCTCATTTCTGAGCTTATATCCAGAGAAAAAGAAATCAACATCTCAAAGAGATGTCCACATTCTTGTGTTCATTGCAATGTTGTTCACAAAATCTAAGGAATGGAGACAACTTAAGTATCCCTCAACAGATGAATGATTTAAGAAAATGTGATATATATCTCCAAAGGAGTATCATTCATCTTTGAACATGAAGGAACTTCTACCATCTGTGACAACATGGATGAAGCTAAAGGGCATTATGATAAGTGAAATAAATCAGAGACAAATACTGCAGCATGGTAACTATATTTAATAATACAGTACTATATACTTGAAATTTACTGAGAGTAGATCTTATGTATTCTCACCACAGACATGAAACAGGGGTTAACCATGTGAGGTAATGGATATATTAAAGACCTCAATTTTAGTAATCATTTCTCAATGTATGTTTTTGTTGTTCAGTCCCTCATTCATGTCCGACTTTTTGTGACCCCCATGGGCTGCAGCACACAAGTCTTCCTTGTCTTTCATCATCTCCTGGAGTTTGCTCACACTCGTGTCCCTTGAGTTGGTAATGCCACCCAACCACCTTGTCCTCTGTCGTCCCCTTATCCTCCCTTCTCTCTTTCTCAGCTTCAAGAACTTTTCCAATATGTTGGCTCTTTGCACCATGTGGTCAAAGTATTGGAGCTTCAGCTTTAGCATCAGTCCTTTCAATGAATATTCAGAACTAATTTTCTTTATGATTGACTGGTTTCATCTCCTTGGAGTCCAAGGGACTCAAGAGGCTTCTCCAGCACCAGTTTGAAAGCATCAATTCTTTAGTACTCAGCTTTATTTATGATCCAACTTTAACCTCCATACATCATTACTGAAAAAACCATGTATGTTAGTGGCTCAGTCACGTTTGACTCTTTGCAACCCCACTAGGCTCCTCTTTCCATGGGATTTTCGAAGCAAGTATACTGGAGTGGCTTGCCATTCCCTTATCCAGAGGATCTTCCTGACCCAGGGATCAAACCCTGGTCTTCTGTCCTGCAGGCAGGAAAATGTAGATTTTTCCTGCATTGTAGGAAAAACCATATTTTTGACTATATGGACCTTTGTCAGCAGAGTAACGTCTCTGTTTCTTAAAATGCTGTCCAAGTTTGTCATAGCTTTTCTTTGAAGGAGCAATCATCTTTTAATTTCTTGGCTCCAGTCACCATCTGCAATAATTTTGGAGTCCAAGAAATTTAAGTCTGTCACTATTTTCATTGTTTCCCCATCTGCATTCTGTGAAGTGATGGGACTGTATGCCATGATCTTAGTTTTCTGAATGTTGAGTTTTAACCCAACTTTTTCACTCTCCTCTTTCACTTTCATCAAGAGGCTCTTTAGTTCTTCTTTGCTCTCTGCCATAGAGATGTTGTCATTTGTGTATCTGAGTTTACTGATTTTACTCCCAGCAATCTTGATTCCACCTTGTGCTTCATCCAGCCCAGCAATTCACATGATGTACTCTGCATATAAGTTAAATAAGCAGGGTGATAATATACAGCCTTGATGAATTCCTTTCCCAATTTGGAACCAGTCTGTTGTTACATGTCCAGCTCCAACTGTTGCTTCTTGACCTGCATACAGATTTATCAGGAAGCAGGTAAGGTGTTCTGATATTCCCATCTCTTGAAGAATTTTCCAGTTTGTTGTGATCTACACATTCAAAGGCTTTCATGTAATCAATAAAACAGTGGAAACAGTGTCAGACTATTTTTGGGGGCTCCAAAATCACTGCAGATGGTGATTACAGCCATGAAATTAAAAGACGCTTACTCCTTGGAAGGAAACTTATGACCAACCTAGATATCATATTAAAGAGCAGAGACATTACTCTGCCAACAAAAGTCCATTTAGTCATGGCTATGGTTTTTCCAGTGGTCATGTATGGATGTGAGAGTTAGACTGTGAAGAAAGCTGAGCACCGAAAAATTTATGCTTTTGACCTGTGGTGTTGGCAAAGACTCTTGGGAGTCCCTTTGACTGCAAGGAGATCCAACCAATACATTCTAAAGGAGATCAGTCCTGGGTGTTCATTGGAAGGACTGATGCTAAAGCTGAACTCTAATACTTCAGCCACTTCATGCGAAGAATTGACTCATTGGAGAAAACTCTGAACTAGGAGAGATGGGGGGCAGGATGAGAAGGGGATGACAGAGGATGAGGTGGCTGGATGTCATCACCGACCCGATGGACATGGGTTTGGGTGAACTCTGGGAGTTGGTGATGGACAGAGAGGCCTGGCATACTGTGATTCATGGGGTTGCAAGGAATCAAACATGATTGAGTGACTGAGCTGAACTGAGATGCTTTACTGAAATTCTCTTGCTTTTTCTTTGATCCAATGGGTGTTGGCAATTTGATCTCTAGTTCCTGTGCCTTTTCTAAATCCAGCTTAAACATCTGGAAGTTCATGGTTCATGTACTGTTGAAGCCTGGCTTGGAGAATTTTGAGCATTAAAAGTCTTCCTTGTCTTTCATCATCTCCTGGAGTTTGCTCACACTCGTGTCCCTTGAGTTGGTAATGCCACCCAACCACCTTGTCCTCTGTCGTCCCCTTATCCTCCCTTCTCTCTTTCTCAGCTTCAAGAACTTTTCCAATATGTTGGCTCTTTGCACCATGTGGTCAAAGTATTGGAGCTTCAGCTTTAGCATCAGTCCTTTCAATGAATATTCAGAACTAATTTTCTTTATGATTGACTGGTTTCATCTCCTTGGAGTCCAAGGGACTCAAGAGGCTTCTCCAGCACCAGTTTGAAAGCATCAATTCTTTAGTACTCAGCTTTATTTATGATCCAACTTTAACCTCCATACATCATTACTGAAAAAACCATGTATGTTAGTGGCTCAGTCACGTTTGACTCTTTGCAACCCCACTAGGCTCCTCTTTCCATGGGATTTTCGAAGCAAGTATACTGGAGTGGCTTGCCATTCCCTTATCCAGAGGATCTTCCTGACCCAGGGATCAAACCCTGGTCTTCTGTCCTGCAGGCAGGAAAATGTAGATTTTTCCTGCATTGTAGGAAAAACCATATTTTTGACTATATGGACCTTTGTCAGCAGAGTAACGTCTCTGTTTCTTAAAATGCTGTCCAAGTTTGTCATAGCTTTTCTTTGAAGGAGCAATCATCTTTTAATTTCTTGGCTCCAGTCACCATCTGCAATAATTTTGGAGTCCAAGAAATTTAAGTCTGTCACTATTTTCATTGTTTCCCCATCTGCATTCTGTGAAGTGATGGGACTGTATGCCATGATCTTAGTTTTCTGAATGTTGAGTTTTAACCCAACTTTTTCACTCTCCTCTTTCACTTTCATCAAGAGGCTCTTTAGTTCTTCTTTGCTCTCTGCCATAGAGATGTTGTCATTTGTGTATCTGAGTTTACTGATTTTACTCCCAGCAATCTTGATTCCACCTTGTGCTTCATCCAGCCCAGCAATTCACATGATGTACTCTGCATATAAGTTAAATAAGCAGGGTGATAATATACAGCCTTGATGAATTCCTTTCCCAATTTGGAACCAGTCTGTTGTTACATGTCCAGCTCCAACTGTTGCTTCTTGACCTGCATACAGATTTATCAGGAAGCAGGTAAGGTGTTCTGATATTCCCATCTCTTGAAGAATTTTTCAGTTTGTTGTGATCTACACATTGCATACAGATTTCTCAGGAAGCAGGTAAGGTGTTCTGATATTCCCATCTCTTGAAGAATTTTCCAGTTTGTTGTGATCTACACATTCAAAGGCTTTCATGTAATCAATAAAACAGTGGAAACAGTGTCAGACTATTTTTGGGGGCTCCAAAATCACTGCAGATGGTGATTACAGCCATGAAATTAAAAGACGCTTACTCCTTGGAAGGAAACTTATGACCAACCTAGATATCATATTAAAGAGCAGAGACATTACTCTGCCAACAAAAGTCCATTTAGTCATGGCTATGGTTTTTCCAGTGGTCATGTATGGATGTGAGAGTTAGACTGTGAAGAAAGCTGAGCACCGAAAAATTTATGCTTTTGACCTGTGGTGTTGGCAAAGACTCTTGGGAGTCCCTTTGACTGCAAGGAGATCCAACCAATACATTCTAAAGGAGATCAGTCCTGGGTGTTCATTGGAAGGACTGATGCTAAAGCTGAACTCTAATACTTCAGCCACTTCATGCGAAGAATTGACTCATTGGAGAAAACTCTGAACTAGGAGAGATGGGGGGCAGGATGAGAAGGGGATGACAGAGGATGAGGTGGCTGGATGTCATCACCGACCCGATGGACATGGGTTTGGGTGAACTCTGGGAGTTGGTGATGGACAGAGAGGCCTGGCATACTGTGATTCATGGGGTTGCAAGGAATCAAACATGATTGAGTGACTGAGCTGAACTGAGATGCTTTACTGAAATTCTCTTGCTTTTTCTTTGATCCAATGGGTGTTGGCAATTTGATCTCTAGTTCCTGTGCCTTTTCTAAATCCAGCTTAAACATCTGGAAGTTCATGGTTCATGTACTGTTGAAGCCTGGCTTGGAGAATTTTGAGCATTATGTGGTAACATCTGAGATGAGCAAAATTGTGCTTTAATTTGAACATTCTTTGGCATTGCCTTTCTTTCAGATTAGAATGAAAACTGGCCTTTTCCAGTCATCTGGCCACTGCTGAGTTTTCCAAAAGTATTAGCATATTGAGTGCAGCAATTTCACAGCATCATCTTTTAGAATTTGAAATAGCTCAGCTGAGATTCTATCACCTCCACTAGCTTTGATGTTAGTGAAGCTTGCTTAGGTCCCCTTGACTTGCAATCCAGGATATCTTTCCCTAGGTGAGTGATGACACCATCATAATTATTTGGGTCATGAAGATATTTTTGTATAGTACTTCTGTGTATTCTTGCTACCGCTTCTTAATATCTTCTGCTTCTGAAAAGTCCATCCGATTTCTGTTATTCATTGTGCCCTTTTTTGCATGAAATGTTCCCTTAGTATTTATTTCTTGAAGAGATCTCTAGTCTTTCCCATTCTATTCTTTTCCTCTATTTCTTTGAATTGAGGGCTGAGGAAGGCTTTGTCTCTCCTTGCTATTCTTCAGAACTCTGATTTCAAATGAGTATATCTTTCATTTTCTTCTTAGCCTTTAGCTTCTCTTCTTTTCTCAGCTATTTGTAAGGCCTCCTCAGCCAACCAATTTGCCTTCTTACATTTCTTTTTCTTAGGGATGGTCTTGATTATTGCCTGTACAATGCCAGAAAACTCCATCCATACTTCTTCAGGCACTCTATCAGATCTATTGATCTATTGATTCTATTTATCACTTCAATGTATAATAGTGAACTTCCATGCTCACTATTGCCATCTCCTATTTGACCACTTCTATTTCCAAAGCCTTTGACTGTGTGGATCACAATACACTGTGGAAGACTCTGCAGTGATTTTGGAGCCCCCAAAAATAAAGTCTGACACTGTTTGTATTGGAGTTTCACCTTCGGCATCAGTCCTTTCAATGAACACCTTTGACTTACATCCTTTAGGATGGATTGGTTGGATCTCCTTGCAGTCCAAGGGACTCTCAAGAGCCTTCTTCATTTTCTGAATGTTGAACTTTAAGTCAACTTGTTCACTCTCCTCTTTCACTTTCATCAAGAGACTTTTTAGTTCCTCTTCACTTTCTGTTATAAGTGAGGTGTCCCCTGCATATCTGAGGTTATTGATATTTCTCCTGGCAATCTTGATTCCAGCTTGTGCTTCTTCCACCCAGCGTTTCTCATGATGCACTCTGCATATAAGTTAAATAAGCAGGGTGACAATATACAGCTTTGACGTACTCCTTTTCCTAATTGGAACCAGGCTGTTGTTCCATGTCCAGTTCTAACTGTTGCTTCCTGATCTGCTAGGTTTATGCTTAAATCAAGCAGAATTTTTACAGAGTATCCTTGACATCTGCCCTCTCACACACAGACACAGTCTTCTTCACCAACTTTCTGCACTCCACTAGCACATTGTTACAGCCAATACACCTACTTTGACATGTCTTTATCATCCAAAATCCACAGTTTACATTTGAGTTCAGCCTTGGTATTGTACACTCTATGGGTTTTGACAGCTGGATGACGACATAGTTTCATTCAGTATAGTGTCACTACACTAAAAATCATCTGTGCTCCACTTACTCATCCTTCCCTTCCCCAATCCTCTGCCAATCACTCATATTTTTATTGTCTCCATACTTTTATCTTTTTCGGAATGCCATAGTTGGAATCATAGAGCATATAGCCTTTTCAGACTGGCTTTTTCACTTAGCATTAAACATTTGTTTCTTCCATGTCTACTCACGGTTGATAGATCATTTCTTTGTAGTGCTGAATAATGTTCTGCTCTCTGAATGTACCACAATTTATCCACTTGTTTATCCAGAACATCTTAGTTGCTTCTAGATTTTGACAGTTGTGAACAAAACTGCCATAAACATATATTTACAGGTTTTGTGTAGTTATAAGTTTTCAATTCATTTGTGTGAATACAAAGAACTGTGATTGCTGGACCATGTGGTAAGAGTATGTTTAGTTTCGTAAGAAATTGCCATACAGTCTTCCAAAGTGTCTTTACTATTTTGCATTCCCACCAACAACGAATGAGGGTTCCTTGTCAGCATTTGGCATTGTCAGTGTTTTGGTTCTATACTATTTTAATAGATATTTAGTGGTATCTCAATGTGTTTTTTTAAAGAATATTTGTTAAATTAATTTTTTGACTGTACCATGCATCTGATGTGATACTAGTTCCCCAACCAAGGCATTGAACCCAGGCCCTCAGCAGTAAGAGAATGAAGTCCTAACCACTGAACTGCCAGGGAATTCCCTCAATGTTGTTTTAGTTTGCAGTTCCCTGATGTCATTTGATATTCTTCATCTTTTCATATGCTGAATATTTCCTTTGGTGAGGTATCTGTTCAAATACTTTGCCTTCTTGTTTAGTCAGGTTGTATCCTTTTTATTGTGAGCTTTAAGTGATATTTGTATTATTTTGAATGACAGTTGGTTATCAGATATGTATTTTGTAAATATATTCTCCAGTCTTTGGCTTGTCTTCTCATCCTGTTGACAATATCTTACACAGAACAGAAATTTTCATTTTAATCAAGTCCAATTTTTAATTTTTTTCTTTTATGAATTCTGTCTTTGATGTAATATCTAAAAGTTATTGCCAAACACAAGTGGTTTTCAAGCAGGAAGATCTAGCTACTGCTACCAGGTGAGAATTCTCATATTACAGAAAAAGGCAAACAGTATAAAATGCCTACCATTTGTAGGAGGAGCCCACTTACCTTGGTCTATGAATTTGGATTTGCCAAAGCAGATTCAGTATACAAAGTGTCCCTGGAACTACACTTTAATAAAAGAAAGGAGAAAAGACTTAAGAGTTTGTCATGTGCACTGGGTCCCTGTGATCAGTGGGTCCCT
Organism: Litocranius walleri; assembly: GCA_006410535.1. Taxonomy (NCBI): domain Eukaryota; kingdom Metazoa; phylum Chordata; class Mammalia; order Artiodactyla; family Bovidae; genus Litocranius; species Litocranius walleri. Next base: position 16,367 of record SJYG01001522.1, read on the forward strand.
CCTGATAGTTGATGCAGGGCTATGAACTGATGCAACCACTTGTCATGTAGGCAAAAATTCCATTCCTTCCCCATGGAGGGAAGATGTATTAATGAGGCTGGCCAGGGACTATATAATGCACACATATAAGCAGTACAAAGAAGATCACTGCATACCTAACACAGGGAATGATTTCTCCTAATAAAGAAGAAGCAGCCAAACTCTTTATAAGAGGGAATGTCCCAGGCCCAGGATACTAAATGGGCAAACCTGGAGAGGGAAAAAATAGATAAATGGAACAGGATAAAGTTCAAAAATTATTTCACATATAGATTCACTTGTTTTATGGCAAATATAATACTGCAGTGCCTGGAGAAAGGGTGTTCTTTTTAATAAAATAAGACTCAATCCATTGGAATAAAAAAATTCTGACCTCTACTTCATACTATGTACAAATATCAATTCCTAATGATCGTTTAAATGTAAAAGGTATAATAATAAAATGTTTATATGAAATAATAAAATTTCCTCATGAACCAGAGGCTGACAAAGGCATTTAATAAGATAAAATGTAGTAACTATAAATGGGAAAAATGTGAATTGTACTACATTAAATTAGATCTTCTCTTTTATCTAAATTAGTATTAAGAAAATGAAAAGCCAAGCATAGACTGGAAGAACATAATTGCAATCCATATATTTGACAAAGGACCCATATCCATTATATATGAAGAACAATAATTCAATAATAAAATGATGGATACTCAATCAAAAATAAAACCCACAGTACTCAAATAGGGATATAAAAAAGGTTACTGTA